>JXTB01000033.1:672510-685000 GCA_002914805.1 Parasponia andersonii
TATATATATATATATATATATATATATATATATATATATATGCACATCAGGTGACACATTTGGTCACATTACACAAGTAACCAAATTAATAATAATAAAAAAATGAAGAAAGAACAGTAAATGGATATGGCGGAGATAACACAGCTCCAACAAGTCATCTAATATTAGTAGTACTCCGTAATATATAGCAATAATAGACAACAAGAAACGAAACATAAAGAGTGCTTAGAAAAGACCAACCATATATTTTTTTCAGCATAGAATTAATAGATCATGGGCCGATGAAGTAACATAAATCTGAGAAACAAAAGTGTCCAAGCTAGAGAGTACACAGTAATGAAACCCTAATAAGCAAACTTAAAAAAACAGGGTTTGGCAAGTGAAAGAAAAGAAAGCTAATTAAAGGGTCATGTTGTAGATTAAGGGGAGGTAGAGATCAGCAGAAACGGACAGAAAAGATTCGTGAAGCCATCATGAAAGAAATCAGCCCAATGATGAAGCTAGTAGAGTTAAAAGGACTGACAATCCATGAAATTTAGAGTTAAAAATAAGATAGTAATGATGATTTTTTCCCCACTTCAGTCAGAAATTTTAAAAGGAAAATAATAAAGGGTCAAAACCATCATCATTACACCAATCTGCTCTACCCCAACGACCACAGTTTCTCTAATGACCAAAAACAGAAACAAAAACCCATCAATAAAATCAGTCTAATATATCTATAAAAACACATGCATATAATATAAATTTACAACAAAAAAGAAGCCTTACACTTTAATTTTCTGGATCAAAGCTTGAAATAGGTTGTAAAGATCTGAGTGAGAGGAAGCAATAATTGGGGGGAATGAAGCCTGGTCCGACGTCACTAACTCAATAATCAACGATTATTCTGAAATGGACCATCATAGATCCATAAGAAAAGTGAACAAAAAAATGAGATTCAAATCATAGATCTAAGTAATTTTAATGGCCTCGAGCCAGACAACATTCCCCTCAAGAAAGAAAAAGCTTCCCAAATATAAATCTACATGACCAATCTTCTTGACCCGATTGAGATCTCATTACATAGTTCATAGAGAGAATAAGAGAAGAGGGATTATTATGGTTTCTGAAACCGAAACGGCGAAGTATATAAATGAAAAAGAAAAAAGAAAAAAGAAAAAAAATGGGTGTGCGAAAATGAGAAGAGAGGGATAGAGAGATAAAAAGGGCTGAGAGTAAGGAGAAGGATGAAAAGGACAAAGTAATAAAAAGTTGCAGAGACCCCCCTGACCCTACCAACTGCGCCTTGGGTTCCAGAAATGATCACGAACCCTATTCTCTCTCTCTATCCCATCCACATCGTCTCTACCATGCAATATATATATATATATATGTAAAATTGTAAATATAAATTTTATTTTTCTCTCTCTCACTTTACACGTTATAATCTTAAAAAATTTCCCATATCTACCGGGAGAGATCATGATGACCTAATCAAACCATCACTTACCATAATATTGAAGCACAAAAAGGAAAAAATCTCAACATTTAACCAAAAACGTACCCATTGCACGCTTTAGGGTTTACTAGATATATAAGGATAAGCTTAAGTAATCATATATATATATATATATATATATATATAAACGAAGAAAAGGGAAAGTGTTTAAAACTCTTTATTTTTTTTTAAAGGCTTCGGATTTTTGGACGGTGGTTTTGATGAATACGAGTATGACCCATAATGAGACAACAAAAAAAGAAGTCAGAGCCGTTCCCAGTGGGTTTAGTTGAGCTAATTCACCGAACCACTCAATAAGGGAAAACTTAGGGGGGTCCTCTATTTATATATGTATATATGTAAGTGTTACATTATTATGGTAAGTTTAATTTAATTTTTTTTTATTTAAAAAAAAACAGTTATGTTAAAATAAAAGAAAGTCTTTAAATAATTTTCATTGAAAAGGGAATACCTCGTTCAGTGCGTCTTTCACTTCTTTTTCTACGGTCGCGGGGGATTCAAAAGATGACGACAGACGAGTCAGACAAATGAAAAGTTGTTTTGAGGAGTCAGCGTTTTCGCTTTTATTTCTTTTCCACTCTGGTGGTCTCAGCTCCACTGTAAACTCAATGGTCCTATCTCTTCCTAATTTAACCTTTTTCAAGCAAGTAGCCTGGAATTTGTTATTATTATTATTATTTTTGCTGAGACAAAATATCAATTAAAATATAGAAACAAGTGACACTACATCGGGAGTATCTCCCCAAGACTACAGACTCAGCATTCGCATTGATGCGTTAAGAATCTGTCATGGCATTAGCTAATTTTGAAATAAAGATAAAAAAAAATATAATCAAACAAATTACAAAGATTAACAACATGAAAGAGAATAACAAAAGATTTTCGTTCCGGAGGACGCTTTCTATTTTGCACAGAGTTCACTAGAATAGTTGCATCAGATTCTATAATTAGTCTACTCCACTCCTTCTCTAGAGAACAAGTCAAGGCTAACTGAACCGCCAAACCTTCCGCTTTAAATAGAGAATTCGCACTTCTATTTTTTAAGGTGAGAAATAGAACACTCCCTACAACATCTCTAAAAATATCTGCAAACCCACATTTATTCTCTGCAAAGGAGGCATCCGTGCTCACCTTCATGAATCTCAGTTATAGAGAACTCCATTGAGACCCATCTGAAAGTTCCATGAAAGCTCCAGGAGGCTCATCTCTAGATATGTACAGGCTCATCTCTAGATATGTACTGTAGCAATCTTTTCTTAGTTGGATTGGGTCAATTGTACCATTCCTAAAGACCAAATTATTTCTAGCTCTCCAGATGATATAAAAAATGCAGGTAGAGAAGCAAATGAGGTCATCTTTTTCTGATGCTTGCACTTAGTTTAGAACCCATAATAAGAAAACTTTGAAGGTTCCTCCGTTATACTGGTCAACTCGCATAGTCAATTTTGATCCAAACCAAATCATTCTAGTAAGGATGCAATCTTTGAATAAGTGTAAAGGGTTTTCTCTGCTAAGAGAGCATAGTGGACAAACCGCATCTTCCGTATTGAAAACCCTTGCCAATTTTTAGGAAGACTGTCTGTTAAAATCCTCAACATCAAGATTTTACGATGTTAATGGATTTTTGCTTTCTATAGGATCTTCCAAATCTCCTCCTCTCTATTGAAACGAGTTTCTTGATCTAGCTAATAAGCTCTTTTAACAGAGAGTTCCCCCGAGTAAGAGCTCTTGTAAATCAATATATCTTCTCTTGAAATTGGGAGGGATTTGACTTTCAAAATATTACGGGCGATATCCTTATCAAAAAATTGCATAATCAATTGTTCATCCCATTCCTGATATCCATTCAATAAAAGGTCTGCCACTTTTATCAGAGCTCTTGGTTGCCTGCTTGTTGTAGGATTAAAAGCATCTCTTAAGGAAGATTGATGAAGCCAAGGAATCCATGGGTGTTTCCAAATGTCTATAGAAGTGCCATCTCCAGCAAGAAAGCAAATATCTCTTAATACTAGATCCTTCACCGAAAGAATCCCCTTCCAAACTAAGGAATCAGACGGCTTCGCTTGGACTCCCCAAAAATCCAATTTACTGCAGTATTTATAGTGGAGAAGCTTTACCCACGGTCTATTCTCATTGCAGTCTAATTTCCAAGCCAATTTGGCCAGTAAGGCTCTGTTGAAGTTAGCCATCCTCCTAACTCCAATGCCACCATAAGATTTAGGCTGACACATAGTATCCCAGGACTTCCAAGCTAAATATCGAAGTTAGTCCCCTCCTTTTGTCCATAGAATCTTCTTGCAGTACTATCAATATCCCTGCAGATTGATAAGGGGACACTGAAAGTTGACATCGTATACATGGGCATACTTTGTATGACTGAAGGAATAAGGGTAGTGCGTCCTGCTCTAGAGAGGAGTTTGGCCTTCCAGCCTTCAAGTATACTCATAACCTTTTTCTTCAAGAAACGAAAATCACTTCTCTGATTTCTAGACGGCAAAAGAGGATTCCCCAAATAGCGTTCCCCCATTCCTACTAGTTTCATCTCCAATCTAGTAGATAAAATTTAATTTGCCACATACAAAAAATATATATTACTATTTGTTTATCCAATTATCGGTGGAAATAGATTTTACAAAAGAAAATAATGCGAGGTAAATTGTCAAATCCTAGCAGGCCAACTACAACTTGACCTCTCGTAATAAAATTGTTTGAAATTTGATATATGTAAATATATATATATATATATATATATATATATATTGTATATATCAATATAGGTCCTATAATTAATACGAATGTCAGTAGCTGATAACTTTTATAGAGAAACCTTCTCAAACCCATGTACAACATGAAACTGGAAACTATTTGTTTGATGGATTATCAAATTCTGAGTGAGTGGATCCAAAAGGATCCAATGTTAGATCTCAGAGATTTATTTAGTTTTAAATTATCACCATGGTAACTTAAATTTTAAATCAATTAAGTTAAAAGCCTAAACATTAAACATTATGTACATTTAAAAGCAGGGTTGCCACCCTTCTTTTTTATCCCGAAGTCCCTGCGCCTCCTTTTAAACACACCTCTTATTAAAATTAAAAATTTAAATAACTTTTTTTTGCATCTAGCTTATAAATGAACTTTAATTCCAAATTAACTGTCATTAATACCACTACGAAAATGTCATTGACACGAACTAAATAGAGAATTGTTCTATTACCCTACATCATTTTCTTCTTTCATCTTGTGTCTTCTTGACATAAACTTCCTCGCTCCATTCATATAACTGAAGATACTTAAGTATTTTTGTTTTTGTTTTCCAAAAGAATGGATTATGGGATTTGAAAGAATAAGCAATTATCATTTTTTTTTCTCTCAATTTATTTTTCTCACTAACGAATTAAATCATCCCTAAGTTTACAAGATTATTTATGTATGACTACAATATTATTTATGTATGACTACAATAAGTGAATCAAAATACTTTGATTTCCTAGAATTATATATGATGTGAGTTTACCTAATGAGTATTTAATTTTTTTCAGAAATTCTTAATCTCAGAGTATCATTTTGCAGAGTCTAAATTTTAGAATTTAAATTACGCGAAATAAATTAGCTCAAGTGGTAAGAGCATCCACTACCTAAGAGTCCTAAGTTCGAGTCACACCAAGGGTAGGCGTGAAAGCCTATTATCTCTAATCAGGTAAGGTAGGGATTGAGTAATAATAGACATATATTTTTTTAATTTGTAATAAGTAGATGTAATTAGTTAAGCACTATTTTTTTAAAAAAAAAATAATTGCATGAAAAGAAATGAAATTATAATGTGGAATGATGTATGTGTACATTTCAATTTATATAAGGCCATAATTTTGTAGGGATAAACTCAGTATTTTATTATTAAACAAATATGGAGAGAGGAAAGATATTGTGCTATGGAGCCAATCTTTAAACTGTTGCTTGGATTCTAAATTGCCTTCAAATTAATTTTCTCCCGCTTTAATGGGAAGTATCCCCATTGTAATCTTAAGAAAAAATTAACTTCGAGAGAAGTACTCAAATTATAAATGACTTATCATCCGAAAAGGAGGGGGAATCTTGAACATCAATACAGGGGGAAAGTTGTTAAACTCCAACAATTAATGAATTCCCGGATACATAAATAAGTATCTAGAGATCTTAAGAACATGTCATAATAATTATACGTTTCTTTTCTTATCGGACGTTATCTTTTTCTTTTATATTCACAGATAACCAAGGAATCAGCCTAGCTTGAATCCAGGACCAGTCTTGTTTATAGAATTCTTTAGTGGTCACGAGCTCCACTAATATGTATGTCCCAGCCGCTCAAAGAGAATAATTAGGTGATTATATTCGTACGTATTACCTTACAATTATTTCTTACTGCCTAATGATTTTAGGAGAATGACCTTATATATCTGCATTGTATAGCTGAACGTGCCATGTTTAATAAAGGATATTTAATATATAAAGCTTCCATTAAAATTGGGCAATCATGGCCGAGAGAGTAATTATAATTAATGGCCCCGTAACATTATGAGAGAGTAGCAAACAAACATCTCATATTCATTGGATTCGGATCAACATTAATGCCCATTGACCTAAAAGTCACCCACTTTGACCCCAAGCTAGCTCATGAAAAGAACTTGAAATTATTGGCAACATTTCTCTATTCCCAAGCGCCCTAATTTCATGCTGATTGACCTAAAAGCATCTTTAGAAGAGGGACACCAACTTTACCTAGATTTGAGTTCTTTTTTTCTCAGTTCCCACCACAAGTATTAACGGCATTGTCTCCTCCCTTCCCCCATTAAACTAACACATTATATAATATAATATTATAGCACTTATATACATGTATATTCTTGCATTAATTTACAACTCTATCTGATCGACCACGGCTCCCAACTTGCCGTGACCGTTTTGCTGTCACAGCTCATAGTCATCACCACCCGTGCATGCATTAAAGGAAACCATCAACCAATGCACTATTTCCAAGTGTCATGACCCCATATGCACGAATTTGCATTCACTTTTCAAATCTAACCGTAATATCTGTGAGGCATTTTATCAAAGAGGTGATAGTTCAGGCCAAGGGGGAGAGAGAGAGAGAGTTTATAATCTCTCTCGCCCAATAAAGTTGTTAATAAAAATGATTGTGGGAGAGTAGTTGAAAAGCGGAAAAGGTGAGGGCCCTTTTGCGGTATAGCTTTTATGGCGCCCAAACCAAGTAGGCCTTGATTTGAGCCGAAGGAGATTCTTTGCAAACTAGGCAACGTAGAAAATAAACCAAAACCATAAGCTTTGGTGGGTGTCCTATGTATTTATGTTTTTAGTTTTTCTTTGTATTCTCACGTTTGAATATCTTAGGAACGAAAGTGAAACAAACATACCACGACACTTTGAATTTCACTTTTTTCGATTTGTGTGTAATTAAAACATATGTTATGTTGGGGATATTTTATCACTTTATTGACATATAAGTAAGGCAAACAAGACAAAGCTACCTGGTACTCGGCGCCAACTTTTGGAAGTTATGGGTGTATGTTAAAATTGTAGTTGATTTCCAACTTCGGTTAATTAGTAGCTAGAATCCTGAAGTACTTGGTCGGTAATTTGGTCATTTTGATTAATTACATAATTGTTAGATCTGTGGAACCTAATGATATTGGAAAATATTGACACAATATCGGCGTGATGTATATACCAATTGATCTTCAAAGAGCGTGTTGTGAGTAATTTTCATCCACAAGTATAAGACCCGAGGGCAAAGAGAAAAATTCGGGTGAAAATCCCGAGCTCGAAAAGAGATGAGAAAGATAGTGATTAGACCTCTACTAAGAGGGCGATCAGACCTCTACCAAGAAGGTTTTCAATCTATACAAAGAGGGCGACCCGATCTCGATACTAAGAGGGCTGTCTGACCTCTACTAAGATGGTTGTCTGACCTATACCAAGAGGGCGATCAGACCTCTACTAAGAGGGATGTCTGACCCCGTGACCAAGAGGCATGCTTAGTCTCAGGACGGGACACCCAGACGTCTCGATACATCTCGAGAGCCATAGACTCCTCGATCACTGATTCAAGCCGTCAGTGGCCCATAACTGCTCTGAACCCCATAAAGTATGGGCTATACCTATACCCACACCTCTGATAGCCATTAGTGGCCCTTGACCTAGGATGTGGGAATATGAGGATATGTTAGAGATTAAAGCACCATGGCCATATAGGTTGCATATTAAATACACAAGGATCGAGGACTAGGGAGACAACACTCTCTTCCCAAGATGATCTAATAATATTGATGCGCTCTGAAGTTTGTATATATAAATGTGGCCAATTGCCATGCCAAAGAAGGTTGAGATTGGCAGATCGAAACTCTATTATACTCTCTTCTCATTTATATTTCTCTCCTTAATTGTTCTTTACCGGAAACTATCTTTCACTAAAACTCTAATTGCTAACTTAAGCTTCAAAGAATATTTGGCAAGTACCATGCTGGTGCTAAGTACCCCTTATTACTACCTCAGGATCCCGAGGCCAGGAGAAATGGTAACTCCACGCTCTTAAGTTCGAACCAAGCCTACAGAGAGGGAGTTTTGACCTAGTTTTTAGTAATGACTAGTAATAAGTTTTACTCCCACAGTCTTCTATAGAGTTGGGACGAAATTTTGCACCAATAGTTTGGCGCTAGAAGGAGGGCTTTGTGTTAGTTAACAGCCAAGACCCATCTAATAACCTTCCTTCCTTAAAAGCCCTCATGGCTAACTTCCGTGTACCGACTAGAGATCAGCCTGAGGCTAGTATCACAGGGTCAAATGGAGAACACTAACGATGGGAGGAGGGGAGGCCTAGTGGCTCTCAGGCTTCAAGTCAATCCCACCAATTGACCCAAGTAACCTACAACGTGGAACATCCATGTCCAACTGGAAGGGGGCTAAAACAGTCTGACCAGATCGCAAACCTTATAGAGGTACTGAATGCTGTTTGTGATAGAAACCTCCCACCAAACTTTGCCCAAATAGCCATTTGAAATGGGTCCGTGGCCTGCTCGAAGAAGCTAACCGCATTAGGGCAACCGTCATTTGCCAAGACGACACTACTGGGGTGTAGGCCAATGTCAAAGGATGACCTTCGAGGTTTGCTCCTCCAAGGCCTAACCTCCAAGAAGCCATCATCCTGTGTCCTAACATGGTCCATGCCCGTGGCAGCCTCTCTAGGTATGAGGTCAAAGGATGAAGCTGTCGGACTAGAGGCCAAACAAAGAACAAAAAATCGATAGCCCAGACTCGAAGTGGAGGTCGAGCGACTTCTAACTTTACTCGGGCCTGGCGGCACATCGAACCGACACATTCCTCGGCAACTAGTGAAGGCATCGAGGAAGAAGAAATAAAGTCGGGAGATCTGAGGATAGTCCTCGATGCCTAGAGGTCGAAAGACCTAAGAACGTGTCTCGAGAAAAATAAAGCTAGAGGCCAATCAAGTGGCGAATTTGTATGGATAGCACCCTAGCAGTTGATCGATGATTTGCCAACACAAATAACCATAATAAGAAAGGAGAAAGAGTCCACCAAGAGGGATGAATTCAAGGAGATAAATCCTCCCTTTACTAAGGAAATCATGGATACATTGAAGCCTAAGGAATTCAAAATACCAAGCTTCACACCCTATTATAGGAGCGGAAACCCAATTGAGCACATTGGTATATACCAAGACTGGATGATGATGCACAGTACTAACTAACCTTTACTCTGTAAGGGATTCCCCCTCTCAATATCAGGGGCAGCCGATGCATAGTATAGGACGCTTGAACCACTATAAGAAACATGACTTTCCCCGACGAATTTTGTCATCAGAAAAAGTAGCATAAAACTGTCAGCAAAAGGTATTTGACAATTACCGATGCAATTCCTCGTCGGTGACTATCATCGGTATAAGACCGTAGCTAAATGTCACTTTCTGACGGAAATTTAATTTCGTCAGTAAAAGTAACCTTCACCGACGCATTAGTGAGTTTTACCAACGCACAGTTTGCATCGGCGAAAGTTTTTCGTCGGCGAAAATATGACCATATTCGAAATCTACTTGACTTTCACTGACGAATAAATGCATCGGTGAAAGTCAAAGAATTACCGACACATTTATGTATCGGTGAAAGTTATTAAAGAAATAATTTTAAAATGTACAATATATTTTTCGACGACAAAATGCATCAGTAAAAATATCTAGAAAATATTTTTTTAAAAAAAATACCTTTACCGATGATAAAACCCGTCGGTAAAGGTATTTTTTTAGAATATAAATAATCTTTTACCGACGCAATTCTGCGTCGGAAAAAATTTTATTAATTTGTTAAAAAAAATTATTTAATTGATTGTTATAATTATTTATTAATCAATAATTAATTTGGTTAACTAATATATTAAAATTTGGAAGAAGATATATTAACACAAATTTGATTAAATAAAGAAAATATACAAATAATATCTAAAATTAGAATATATTACAAAATAAAAAAACGTCTACAATTCTGGAGGCGGAGACGGTGGCATCTCGATACCGAGCTTTGCAATCAATGTTTGAAGCATCCGATTTTACTCATTGAGTTGTCGCTGAGTTTTCTCGAGCCGGCGTTAGTTCTCTACTTCCTTTTCGGCCATTTGTCGCTGAGTCTTGTCGATCCGCCGTGCGTGCTCCTCATCCTTCTCAGCTAGATGCTACTTCAAGGTGGCGATGGTCTCAACTACTTGTCCCCTGCTGGCAGCCCTCTGTCCTTCCATACTTTTCAACCGAGGGAGTGCTCCCAACCTTTTCTGCCACCTAGATCTAGTCCCTAAAGCCTTGGATATGATCTAAAATTCATCGACCTGTTCTGGCCCCACCACAAACTCAGTAGACAAGCCACATCCCCAAGCTCAGACTAAGCACGAGACCGAGTTTTAGTGAGGGCCTCCGCCCTAAACATAACTATCTCTGCCTATAAAATAAAATAAAAATTAAAGTAATTATAATTTTTATACGCAAATTAAATATTTTAAACAAATAAAATGAATTCTTACATATTTCTTCTAGGTGTACTCGTTCCGCCAATCAGACAGCTTGAGATGGCGGCTCTTGAAGTAGTCGATAGGGCTCATAAGCTCTCCAGTCTCTAGGTTGCCCTATGAAAAGTAGGAAAAAAAAAGGTAGATTATTTGGTTAAAGTATATTTTGTACTGATTAGAGAATATATTTGACTTTCTAATCTTTGCCTTCATCTGGCTAATCATGGTAGATGACCCCAGTGCAGGCAAATACAATTGCTTAAACCGATTTTCCGAGTTCTGTGTTAAGAGTTTCTGCAAAAATACAGAAATTGTTAATTTTACCATTGATTATAATTTATTCTTAATAATTTTTTTTTTTTGTAAAAGCATGTTAATTACCTCAAACTCTTGAGAACCGAAACGATCACACAAAATATTCCACTGATCGAAGGGAACGTTCTTGTATGGATTGGCCTTAATAAAAGCCATATCCCTCTTATCCCCCATTTTCGTAAAATGATTCCACATCATGTTGCGCCAATCTCGTAAATATGCAATCATGGACTACTCAATAGAGTCCATGAAGAGTGCATCAGACTGAGAATAATCAAACTTCACCTGCGAAATTAAAATGGACAATTATTAATAAAGGCTTTTATTAAAATAGCTTAAAATAAATATTTTAGGAAACTCACGCACCTCCATCTAGTTCAAGATGAGCTCAATGTCTTCTTTCTTCACATCCTTCCACGTCGGAGTGGAAGCTGGGATGGTGTCTCTAACCATCTTGGCAAGAATGTTCAAGAATATCTTGCCATGATCAAAGACAGGCTTCCCTGTCTTCTCACAAAACTCGACCTTCAATCGGTCAGTCTTAAGCCTTCTACATTCTTTTTCGACTGAACAACCTCTCGTCTCTTCCCTAACCCTCTTTTCCTTGGGATCATGTCTATCATCTCTAGAGTTGGAACCGGAGGCAGCACTAGTTGCTAGGGGAGTGCTCCAGTGGCTAGACATCCTACAAAAAAAAAATTATCATAGTTTAGAAACGTTACATAGCAATATAAAAAATAATAAACACAAAATTTTCAAAACTCTACACACACTAGAATATAAAATTATGTTACATTATCAGATATTCCATTCTCTTCTTCAGAACTTGTATCACTATTGTCATCAAGTTTAACTTCTTTATCATTATATTCCTCTAAAGTATCGTCTTCGAACTCATCATCATCAACTAAGAAGTCATTAGGGGTCACAACACGAGTATGACAAATATGGTCATCAATATTGTCAACTTCATCCGGTTCAATGTCTTCCCGATGAAATTGAACATTTTCCATTTCCGGAAACTCAACCCACAATTAGAATGACAAAGAATTAGCTTCTTGCAAAATAGGAACATCGGTTCTTATTGATGCAATATCAGAAACATATACCGCATCTGGAAAGTCCCATATGTTTCGAGGCGTATACTTGTTAACAAGTTTCCACAATGGCCCATTCTTATCATCATTGGTGTAATAAATTAGCTTTGCTTGTGATGCAAGTATAAATGGGTCATCTTTGTACTAGTAGGTACCTGTGTATATACTTGTGAATTGTTCGTTTAACTGAATCTGTTTTTTTCTCGGATCAGTGTCGAACCACCTGTATCTAAACAATACCACGTTGTACCCTTTAATATATGACAACTCTAGAACTTATTCCAATATACCATAGAAGTAGTTCCCATCAGATCCAGGAACACGGAGACCACAATTCTGGGTGTTGCATTTACTGTCACACTTATCAACTAGAAACTTTATAACATTCACCACATAACTAGGGTAGGATGAATTTGAGAAGTTGGATCTACTAGCCAATGCATACAATTCATTGTTGAGCTCATCTGAACTTGATGTTCATAATTGATTTATCTAATATAAAAAAATCATTAGA
>JXTB01000033.1:690297-734155 GCA_002914805.1 Parasponia andersonii
TTATTTAATACACAATTTTTATTTACTATGATTTTAATCTAATATTAAAAATTATTATGTATATTATGAAATCTAAAATTTTTAAGGGATAAAATCTTAAGTGCCAAAAAAAAGGGGGGAACTTGTACCACTTTTAGGGGATCCTAACCACTAAGGATCCTCCGAAAGACGGTAGAAGTTTCCCCTTCTTTTTTTGATGTTCAATATTTTATTACACATTTTGGTGCACTAAAATGATGAACACATGTTCCAAAAATTATGTTTAACAAGCTGCATAAACGACACCGAGTACCAAGAGGTGTGCATACTAAGTGTGCACACTGAGCACTTAATACCAAGTGTGTGCATATATGTGCACACACAACACTTGTAGCCAAGTGTGTACATATTTCCACAACAAAATCACTTCCATTATAATAAAAATTAGATATAAAACTAAAATATATAGATAACTATAAAAACTAGAAAAAAAAATCTACCAAACAAATATAAAAGTAAGTATAATATCCAAAATGCACAACAATCAATAGATAGTAGTGAGTAAAACTAGAAAGCGTAACTCATACATCCCACTCAGAGAACGTATAACATATCATGAGCTATATAGAGGTGTCGAGTCCCAGAAAATCCCCTATGTGTACAGCAGAGGTCCACCCCATACCACCGTCAAAGTGTTAGGAACAATAGTATCCCTGAAAGGACCAGAGCATTTCCGAAAGAACTAGAGTGTCCCTGTAAGAACCATATCATATATTTGGGCACTGGCCCACTACACCTTATTCACCAATACTCGTCAGACAATATAAATACACCATGTGTTCATGTCTGATGCAAAACTGAATGACAAATACGTATATATACATATATAGAATCTATATCCACAAATTCACAGAAACAAGGAGTTTCTTACATTGCAGGTGTGACGTTACTTACCTCGATCTTGAGTTTCTTTGTGTTTTCTCTTTTTTTTTTTTCTATGAAATGCTATTCGCTCTTGGTACAGTTGACGTGCTCTTATTATTATTATTATTATTCTTATTATTATTTAAAGGATACATTTTCCGAAACCCTACATTGGACATATATCTTGATCATTTTTCCTTTTTCGTGTGATACATAAACATTTTCTCAATTAAGGGTCCAATATGCTCAATGAAGAGACACTATTGTGAAAATGGGCATATCTAAAAACTAAATGGACTACTTAAGATGGTAAATCGAATCAAATATATTTAGGCCTGACCTGAAATGAATTCAAACTTCAATGTACTATAATTCAGAGTTTAGGGTAGCATAAAAAGATATTATTTTCAAGAACCAATATACGATATTTAGTAAATAAGATCCAAAGGTCCCAACATTAGGTAAACGAGCAAAACTATGCTTAGTAGAATTTATGATTATTTCATGGTAAAGTTTTTTAAAATTTTTTTTTTAATAAAAAATTGACTACTAGAAAGAGTGGTTGTGTTATTTCTTTTGAATTTTAATGTGTTTAAAAGTTTTTTTTTAAACTATAATTCTGACATAAATTAAGATGTCACGTGATTTTTTCCAATTTCTTTTGAAATCGAGAACGACATAACGTGTCTGAACCGACTATAGAACACAATGTGTATTCATATCTTTTATAAAACAAAATAGTAATAGATATAAGAATTAAATAACTGAGATAATTTACTTTTTATACCATCAATTTCCAATATTCTAAAGATGCCTGCTTACCATTCTATGCAGAGTAGGTAGAAACTAATTAAGAAACTGAAGAAAAATTCATCATAAGGACCACATACATACATGGCTTTAATTCTTAGAATATATATATGTGTGTGTGTGTGTGTATTTTGTCCCAAGCAGTTTAACGAATGAAGAAGAAAAGATCATCAATCTATGGTCAGTAGTATTGTCACATTGTTATTTTCAAATTTCACATATATGGTAACGGGTAAGAATAAGGAAAGTCTAAAAAATAAAGGCCAAAGGAGAGTGTAATATCAATTAGTTGTAACTTATTGAAATCTGTTATAACAGTTTTACATAATTCATGCTAACAAATTCTAATAACTAACTAGAAACTTCTATTGGTCTAGTTAGCTCTGAGTCAACATCACTAGCTTCAATATGTACTCATTATGGTGATTTGCTAACTACCAACTAACTCATCATGATAACATAAGTAAATATATGCGTGCATGTTATGTCATATGAGGCCTTCCTACTGCTACTGGCTCATGCTTATATATGAGATTCGAGAGATTGTTAGCCAAATCATAAATATGTCAATGAAAAACATATGCCATGAAAAAGGATGTAAACATGCAAAACAGGAAATCGAAATAAGAAATAGAAATCGCACTCAGAACTAGTTTCAGAAGCACAAAAACAGTTTTGTGATACAAGCCCACCAAACAAACAAGTATTTATTGGACCTGATAACTCAAAGTTTTCAAAGTTTTTGAGTTTAAAAAAAGTGGATCCGAATCTGATACCAAACGGGCTAATATTTCTAATTCAGATCAACAACCCGAGAACTCAAACTCGAAGAAGATCAATATGCAATTACAGAAAATGTATAAATGTGTCACTTAAAATGATTCCCAAATCTTAACATCTCAAGGCTCTAAGTCTCAAATTCAATATTCAGAAGATTTTTTTTTAAAAAAAAAACTCATTTTATCAAAGAAGAAAATTTCACAAACTCCCTCATTACCAACACTTGAATAGAGTCTTGACCAATGCATATAACAACAAACCCATCGAACCCAAAATGCCCATATAAACAAATTTTCAAAAATTAAAATTAAAAATAAATAAATACACAAAATCAGTTTCAGAAGCATTTACCTTTCAAACCATAAGATTACTGAGAAAATGAGACCACGATCCCAAGAGACCAAGCAAAACAAACTGATACCAAGCAAAAGAGAGGGAAACTGAGAGCAAAAGAGAGAGGGCGATGGAAGAGAGAAGGGCGGTAAGAAAGGAGTGACGGTGAGGGATGAGTGGCGGAAGAGAGAGAAAGGGGCGGCGAGAGAGAGAAAGAGAGGGGGGCTGTGAGAGATGAGAGAAAGGGGAAAACAGGGACTGCGGCTAAAATAAGACTAAGGGAAAGGGGGGAATAGGGTTTTGTTGTAAAAATTTACCGACAGGTTTTACATAGCCCGTCGGTGAAAGTTTGCTTTCTTATAGTGATTTATCGACGGGTGAATATTTTCTATCGGTGAATATTTTTTAAAAAATATGACTATATAAAAACGACCGTGTTTTAACTTTAAAAGAAGACACTTTCACATACGGACAACATAAATCCGTCGGTAAATATATGTTTATAAAATGTCTTTTTTTGGGGTAAAAAAATACTAGCGCCCAAAAATTAATATTCGCAGGAAAAAATCCGAGTTTTTTTCCACATACTTTTTACTGACGAAAAGTTAATCATGAGTCGGTATATTGAATATATACCGACGAGTAGCCCGTCGATATAAACGTCCCAAAATTTTATTTTTTAGCCCATCATTTTCCGACAGGATAAGGTTAAACCGTCGGTAAATGTAACTTTCTCCGACGAGCTAATCTTAATCCGTCAGAAAAAGTTGATTTTCTTGTAGTGAACCCAGTTCTATCTCTAGTTTTGGACAACTGACTGAAAAGTTCCTTTATAAGTTCACTGGATCCGTGACCAAGAAAGAAAAACTCCATATGAGGAATGTCAAGCAGAGGAAGAATGAAATGATGGCTGACTTTATTGCTCAGTTCAGAAGGGTAGCCCTTTAGATAGAAGGGCTATCAAATGAAACCATCAAGGAATACTACTAAAAGGGCATTCAAGATAGGGACTTCTTGTGGTACCTGACAAAACACACCCCCAAGATGTATGCCGACTTGGTGGATGAAATCAATGAAGAAGCTTCCTTAGAAGAATACAAGAAGTCAAGGGAGACCAAGAGGGAGGTAGAAGAAGGAAAAGGCTAGGGAAAGAGGAAGGGACTCGAGGCCTCCCAGCCTGAGGCTAAGAAAAGCAAAGCCCCAAACTCGAGGACTGACAACAGATCCTCCTACACAAGCAAGTTCAAATCTTTTAATCCCCTCACAAAGTCCCACAAACAAGTCTTGATGGAAATCAAAGACAAAGGCATACTCTGGTTCTCGGATCCAATCTATGGTGACACAAGCAAAAGAGACAAGAATAAGTTCTGCAATTTCTATCAAGAGCATAGGCACACAATTGACAATTACTACCAACTAAAGGAGCAAATAAAAAAGCTGGTCCAGAATGGACATTTGCGTGCCTACATCGAAAGGGCTATGTCTAGAAGTGACCAGGCGAAGTGTAAGACAAAGGACTATGAAGAAGGCATAGATGCAGATCACTCTGTTCTTACCATATTAGAAGGCCCGGCTACCAGGGACAACTCTCGGGCTTGGAAGACCTACATTTGCGAAGTAAGAGATATGGTCTGAGGTCACCAAATCAATGTTTTTGCATTAACCAAAGGGCTCATGGACACCTCGAGCTCCATGATCACCTTTAATGAGGAAGAGGCCTTGAGGCTTGTCCACGCTCACAGTGATCCTCTCATAGCAACTCTCTGAATCGCCAACAGCCGAGTTTCTCGCATCTCGGTAAATATCAAAAGTTCGGTAGATATTTTATTCAAGAGTGCCTTCAACCAGCTAAGACTCGAAGGCACCGAAATGAGATACACCAAGACACCATTTTACGGGTTTGGTAGAGAATGTGTCCAAGCTGAGGGATCTATAAAGCTCTCACTCATGATCGGTAATGCTCCCACATAAGTTACTAAAATAGTCGACTTCTTAGTGGTAAACAAGAAGTCATCCTACAGTGCCATAATAGGGAGACCTACCCTTAATGCCCTCAAGGCGGTCATTTTCATATACTATTTTTTGATGAAATTCCTTATGGAGAAAGGAGTCAGAATCATACGTGGAGACCAGGTCCATGCTCGAGTATGCTATACGACCTCAAGGTGAACAAAGGCCCTAGTGCATCCTAGCTCCTTGAGTGTAACACAGTGTACCAAGTAAACGATGTCGAGCTCCTCGACCCGAGGAATATATGGGTGCTCTGCGAACTCGATCCCAGAGACCATGAAGGCAGAGAGGTAGTTGAGCCAGTAGAAGCCCTCATAGTGTACAAGCTGGATCTCGAGTGCCCTGAAAGAAAAGTTCACCTCGAGTCAAACCTCACCCCCGAACAAAAAGCCAAGCTCGAGCGCTTCCTAACGGACTACAAGGACGTGTTCTCTTGGTCCTATGAGGATACGCCTGAAATCGACCTCGAGGTCATAGTGCATAGGCTGAATGTCGACCTCGATGCAAAGCCGATTACACAAAAGAGAAGAAGCTTCAACGAAAAGCATTATGATGCCATAAATTTTGAAGTGAAAAATTTGTTGGCCACAGGATCAATACGAGAAGTTTACTACCTGAAGTGGTTGTCCAATGTCGTCTTGGTCAAGAAGGCAAATGGAAAATAGAGGGTGTGCATTGACTTCACCAATCTTAATAAAGCATACCCAAAAGGCTCATTTTCCTTCCCCAGAATCGACTAGCTAGTGGATACAATAGCAGGGTATAAACTATTAAGCTTCATGGATGCCTATTCAGGGTACAACTAAATAAGGATGCATGAGTCTGACCGGACTCTTCTGCTACAAGGTCATGCCCTTTGGCTTGAAGAACATAGGAGCCACGTATCAAAGACTCACAAACAAAATGTTCGAAAGATTGATAGGGAAGACAATGGAGGTGTATGTCGACGACATGCTCGTCAAAAGCTTGAAATCGCACGACCATATTGCTGATCTCCGAGAGATGTTCGACATACTAAAGAAGTATCAAATAAGGTTGAACCCCACGAAGTGTGCCTTTGGAGTCCTCTTTGAGAAATTCCTCAGCTTCATGGTAAACCACTGCGGGATAGAAGTAAACCCCACCAAAATAGAGGCCCTGCAATGAATGAATTCACCGACTAAGGTGAAGGATATTCAAAGGCAAACTAGGATGGTAACAACCTTATCCCAATTTGTGTCTAAGAGCATAGATCAGTGTAAGCCTTTCTTCCAAGCCTTAAGGAAGGGCAAGGAGATGGTATGGATGGAGGAGTGCAAGCAAGCCTTCATATCCCTCAAACAATATCTTGGGTCACAACCACTGCTCTCAAAACCCTAAACAGAAGAGACACTTTTTGTCTACCTTACAGTTTCTGACCATGCAGTAAGTACAGTTGTCACTAGAGTTGAAGGTAGAGTCCAACTCCCTGTGTACTATATGAGTAAGTTGCTCCTCGTCACGGAGACAACATACCCTAAGATGGAAAAACTTGCATTAGCCCTCATAGTGGCAGCCAGAAAGCTCAAACCATACTTCTAGGCTCACCCGATAGCCATCTTGACCTACCACTCACTAAGGCAAGTTCTCTAGAAGCCCGAAGCCTCAGAGAGCTTGCCAAGTAGGAAATCAAGCTCAGTGAGTTTGAGATCACCTTCCATCCGAGGTAAGCAATTAAAAGATAGGCCTTGGTAGACTTTTGGTCGAGTTCATCAAGTCCCCGAAATCGGCACTTCTTACAGACTACCAAGAGCCCACTAGGAACCCACTAGAAAAGCCTGAGCCAGAGGCAGGGGTCATCTAGTCGCTTCATATAAATGAGTTAATAGATCGAATAAATCCAGAACGGGCGCAGTGATACGAAATCCTAAGGGAGAGACCCAAAGTTTAGCCATTCGCTTCAGATTTAAAGCCTTGAATAACGAAGTAGAATATGAAGCACTGCACGTCAGGCTTCAGGGAGTAATAGAGGGTGAAGGAAAAATGTAAGAATCTATTGCAACTCACAACTCGTAGTAGGACATGTCACCAGAGAATATCAAGCAAAGAATGAAACCATGATCAAGAACCTGACGATGATCAAGGATAAGCTAGCTAAGCTAGATTGGTATGAGTTCATAAGAATTCCTAAACAAGAAAATGCCAGTGCGGATGCCCTCGCACACCTGGCATTAAGTCAAAGCAAGCTATAGGGTGAAGTACCGCTAAGTTTATAGCCAAAGCCAAGTATCCCGAGGATAGAAGATGTCCATATGGTAGATGAATCCATATGGATAACTCCACTCCGTTTATACCTTGAAGAGGGGTAGCTTCTGGAAGATAATAATGAGGCTAAGAGGGTTTGATATCAGGCTTCAAGGTACGTTATTCTCAACAAGACACTTTACAAAAGGGAATTCAGGTTACCTTACTTAAGGTGCCTTAGCCCCCAGGAGGCCGAGATGGTCTTTCGTGACATCCATAAGAGAATCTGTGGAAACCATACAACAGGATGAAGCTTAGTGCACAAGGCACTGAGGTAAGAATACTACTGACCCACCATGCTGAAAGATGCCTAAGAGCTAGTGCTCAAATATGACCCCTGCCAAAGGTTTACTTATATCCTAAGGCAAGCTTTGAAGAAGTTAACTCTTGTGTCCAGCCCTTGGCCTTTTGCCAAGTGGGGTATCGATCTCATCGGTCCACTACCGATGGCTCGAGCTCAGGCAAAATTTGTATTAGTCACCGTCGACTATTTCACCAAGTAGGTAAAGGCCGAGCTTTTATCCCAAATCATAGAATCCAAGTATGTTAGGTTCATTTGGAAGAATACAATCAGCCGCTTCAGGATCCCTTACTCCATAGTCATAGACAATGGGAAGTAATTTGAAGGGTCTTGACTCCAGGACATGTGTGATCAGTAAAATTTTGTAAGTTGAGGCCGTAAACAAGACAATTATGGAGAACTTAAAGAAGTAGCTAACAGGGTTGAAAGGAGCATGGGTGGATGAGCTCCCCATGGTATTATGGGCCTACCGCACTACCATGAGAATGGGAATAGGAGAAACTCCTTTTTCCCTAGCTTTTGGTGCTGAGGCCGTATTACTAGTAGAGTTAGAGGTACCCACCCATAGAGTAGTAAATTTCAATGAGCAAGAAAACTCTGAAGCCTTTATCATGAGCCTCAAGTTGTTAGAAGAAAAGCGAGAAGAAGCTCGAGAATGGATAAAGGCATATCAAGAAGCCTCGGCAAAGTAGTACAATTCCAAGATCAAGGAAAGAATGTTCTTTCAAGGCAACCTGATCCTCAGAAGGGTCTTCCAAAATACCCAAGAATACAGTATTGGGACTCTTGGCCCCAATTGGGAGCGTCTTTATAAAATTACCAAAATCCTGAGACCAGGAATGTATTATCTTAAAAATCTGGAAGGGAAAATCTTACAATATCCTTAGAATGCCGAGCACTTGAAAAAATAATACCAGTAAGGTGTAAAATCCAGGAATAATCACGTGTAATCCCCTGATCATTAATGAGAATAACACTCTTTTTAAATGAGTTGTGAGCTTTATCTCTACTCGACACTATCTCATGAAGAAAAATCTCGGGGGCAGATAGTGTCAAGAAGTAAAAGAAAGAAAGGCCCTTCATCCGACCCGAGGTCGCGAAGGATTTGAAAGCCCTTCTATCTGGTACAAGGTCGCAAAGGCATATTCAAGCCCTTCGTCCAACCCGTGGTCATGAAGGCATATGAAAGCCCTTCTGTCCAGTCCGAGGTTGTGAAGGTATATTCCAACCATTCATCTGACTTGAGGTCATGAAGGCATATTCAAGTTTTTTGTCCTACCCGAAGTCGTGAAGGCACATAAAAGCCTTTTTATCTAGCTCGAGGCTGCGAAGGCACATGAAAGCCCTTTCGTCTAACTCGAGCCACGAAGGCACGTGAAAGCCCTTTTGTCCGGCTTGAGGCCGTGAAGGCATATTCAAGTCCTTCTGACCAACCCAAGGTTACAAAGACACATTCAAGCCTTTCGTCTAACACGAGGTAGTGAAGGCACATTCAAGTCCCTCATCTGATCCGAGATCATAAAGGCATAAGAAAATCCTCCTGTCCACTCCGAGGTCACGAAGACGTATTCAAGCCTTCCCATCTGGCCCAAGGCCATGAAGGCAAATCTAAACTTCTCACTAGCCTGAAGTCATTGGGACTAAAGCTAAGTCCTAAGTCTTATGCAAGTCTCGTGATACGATATTTAGCTATGTGTTCCAAACTCAGAGAAAACTAATGCCTAAAGATTAGCCTAAGTATAGCCCGAGGCCACTAAAAGAGGAGCTACATCCTAAAGGTTAATAGTTAAGCATCCTTTGGGCAATGTTCTATTGATGAGGTGCATACTTAGACAAAATAGAAACAAGAAAATAGCAATAAAAGTGCGAAGAGGAAGGAAAGTCATTTCGTTGACACTTTCACCTGAAGGTAATTACACGAGATGGACTTAGGCACAAAATAACAAATCAATATATATATAACTCTGCAAGAGCCCTCAGGCTTCTCCTCTATTGCCACCCCTCACCATATCCTTGACACCCTCTTGGCTCTCGCCCTCGAGAAGTTCTACCCCTGTGGTATCCGCCATCGTGGCATTGTAGCTCGCTGGTCACATGGCCTTCTCGAGAAAAGACCAATCAATTCTGGTCTCAAGGAACTTGGCCATAACTTCAAGGTGACAGTTAATGAAGACCCTGATGTATAGATCTAATAACTCTTACAAGTTCTTGAAGTCTGCCACAGCCTTGTCTTGAGCACGAGCGATACTGGCCTCTACTTTGGCTCAAAAGTTCTCGTACTCTTTCCTTAGTTAGCCTCTGATCTCTTTGCTCGTTGAGACCTCCTCTCAACTTTCTTCTTCTCTTTGAGGGCCTTGTCTTAAGTATCCTTCACCTACTTTTAATAGCATTGAGCATTCTTGAGCTGGCTATCGAGAAACTCGAAAAGTTGGGCGAGACTCTAGAGCTCCCCAATGACCTAAGCCCTGAAGAGCTCATACTCGGCGAAGCCTGAGGAAAAAGGAAAAAAATAGGTAAAAAATGTTCTAAGTGTGTGCCGAGAAGACAAAACAAGCAGTAAGAAGGGAGAAGAGTACTTACCCCTGAGATGTAACAAATGATAAATGAAGCAAGCCCCATCATGTCCAACTGCTTTGAGGCTAAGAGGCAGGCCTTGGTATAGTGGTGGCTTATTCTACTCACGAATGGCTAAAGGTAGGACTTGTCAATAGAGGTTGTCGAAGCCAGAGGGGGAGTAGAAGACTCCTGAAAAGCTGAGGGAAAAACTTCTTCATCATAAAGAGCCTCGGTGCTCTTAGAGGTCAAGAGTGGACCTTGAGCTTTAGAGCTTTCACCTCGAGAAGGAGGGGTCGCACTAGACTTTACCCTTCTAAAGGTAAATTACTGAAATAGCAAGCTTGTAGCATGCCTCTTCAAAGGAGGAGTACCAGGCCTAGGCTACGGGGGCAATGTGATACAAAGGAGAGAGATGTGAGGTATGCTCATGGCTGAAGGCTCTGGAACTACTAGGCCTTTGACTCGAGGACTGTCTCCCACCAAAAAGCACTCTTCTTACTCCTGAGGGCTATTGCGGCAATGGTCAAACTTTTTCTTAGTCTAGTTTTTGCGATCCTTCTACTCCCATTGGCTGGAAGATGTCATCCTTGCACAAAGAGGCAAGTAAACATTAATGCTCCAAAAGGCTCAATCTAAAAGAAAAATTGTGAGAAAAATAAACCTAAGATTACGCCGCAAGGAGGCGTGGTGCTAGAACTCAGAAGCTAAGGAATCAAGGCCTCACAAATAGTAGCAAGAATCTCCTCCACGTCGAGGATCATGTTATCGTCCTTGGGGTAGACGGGTCGAGTGATCCTATGCCTCTTAGCAAGGGGTTCGAGGTAAGGTACAAGTGCAACCTCATTGACACCAAGGTAGAACTCACTATGAAGCCTTTGAAGTGGCATTCTTTTTGGTCCATCACAAGGACAGTCTTCAACTTAAAGAGCTTGTCCTTTCTGGGTGCTAGGCATTACCTCTTCTCAGGCCTACCCTCGAGGTTGTGGAAGTTCACTGGGACCCGAGGTTGCCCTACGGGTACTCTCTTGGAAGAGAACTCTACGTGGTCGTGCTGCACCAAGAAGCCTCTAGTGTGCCAGCCTTTATCCAAGAACGGGACCTTCTTGATGATCTTATGTCACTACATATGAAGATAATATGACCTTATGATGTTAGGAGGCTTCTGGAGGAGGAATAGGTTGTTGAAGTCAGAAACAGAAATGTCTCGAAGCCTAGCCTTCCTCCAGAGGACAAAACACCCTATGAGGGTCCTCAGCAAGTTAGAAGAGAGTTGCCCTAAAGTGATTCCCCTATCGACAAGATATGCGCAGAGGAGAGGGTGCAAGGGAAAGCGCAGCCCTGTGACAAATAACCTCTAATAGAAAGCCATTCACCCCTCAAAAGGGGCACTTAGTCGTTCCTCTTCATACAAGATCCTCATTTGTATTCCCGAGGGTATGAGAAAATCTCAGCGGTTCCTATTTAGTGTCCTCAAGGTGACTATGTTGTCTACGTCATCAGCCCCAAACTCGTTGTCTAAGTCTGTCAAGAAAGCATCGTCGGCCTCACAACCCAAGGCCTCAGGTCTATCCTCACCTTATTCATTCACCCCCGAATATGAGGATAAGGTCCATGAGACCTCCACTAGCTCTTGAGGCTGGCCCTCAGGGTCAACACTTTGATACATATCTAAAGAGGGCGAACCTCCTTCTGGGGCATCTTGGCCAGTTTTTGTCTCAGGGGATTCGAGGTCTATCAGCACTCGATGCTTCTCCTGGGTTATCATGACCTCAGGTTCCTCCCCTTTCGAGAGCCCGAGGTCTTGCAAGATGTCCCTAATAGACAATGAAGTATTGTTGCTACTCGTCGCTACCTCGATTTCGTCGTGGTCTCCATGATCGGCCATGAAAGCAGTTCAAAAAAAACCCACAAATGGAAGCAAGAAAGAAAAGGTGATAAAGAGGAAATACTCACTGAAATAGGCGGTGGGTGAACAGAGCAAAGCTCAAAAATAGAGAAAAATGGCCTAGGATAGCCGAAGTGTGAAGAGTCACAGAAGACGAAGAAAAAACTGAATCGGAGTAAAAGCTTGAAAGTGCAAAAGAAAAACGGAGAAGGAGAGGAAAAAAGGGGTAATGAATGAGTCAATTATAGCCGTGCGATTAATCCAACAACAGAGAATACCGAAAAGGTGAAGAGTCTCGTCTAAAAGCACGGAGTGCCTCGGGGTTGATCTAAGCTGTTACTTTCAAAACTAACAGCCCAGATCAAAATTTACCATCCTAGGCTAACTTCACTACCCCTATGGTAGGGTGGCTATTGCAAGCCTAAGAGCCACATGCCTAACCACGAATGGTTGATACCGAGGGGTCGCCATAAATGTACCTGCCCTCGTTCTACATGCTCGGCCAATATCTGGGGCTATATGATAGCTCGCAACCTTAGGTCGCAACCTTTTCTGACCTCAGTCTGATCACCTCGATGGCCAAGACCAAGAGCCCTCACACCAATAAGCCTAACGATCAATACGAGAATTGATGTTTCGAGCTTGGGGGGCAACTGTTATGGGTGATTTTCATCCACAAGTTTAAGACCAGAGGGCAAAGGGAAAAATTCGGGGTGGAGGTTGCCTTAAAAGAGATGAGAAAAAAGGCTATCAGAACCCTACCAAGATGGTGATCAGACCTCTACAATGAGGGCCATCAGTCTATATACCAAGAGGGCAATCTGACCTCTACTAAGAAGGATATTAGATTTTTATCAAGAAGGATGTCTGACCGCGTGACCAGGAGGCCTGCTTAGTCTCAAGTCAGGACACCAAAAAACTCAATGCACATCGAGAGCCGTAGACTCCTCGATCACTGATTCAGGCCGTCAGTAGCCCATAACTGCTCTGAACCCTATAAAGTATGAGCTATGCCTACACCCATGCCTCCAATAGCCATTAGTGGCCCTTGACCTAGGATGTGGGAATATGAGGATATGTCAGTGATTAAAGTACCACGGCTATATGGGTCACTTATTAAATACACTAGAATCGAGGGCTAGGGGGACAACACTCTCTTCCCAAGATGATCTAATAGTACTGATGCACTCTAAAGTTTGCCTATATAAAGATGGCCAATCGCCACGCCAAAGAGGGCTGAGACTGGCAGGTTGAAACTCTGCCCTACTCTCTCCTCATTTACATTTCTCTCTTTAATTGTTCTCCACTAGAAAATATCTTTTACTAAAACTCCAATTACTAACTTAAGCTTCGAAGACTATTTGGCATGTACCCTATTACTACCTCGGGACCTTGAAGACAAGAGAGAAGGTAACTCCATGCTCTCGGGTTTGAACTAAGTCTACAAAGATAGAGTTTTGACCCAGTTTTTAATAATGACTGGTAATAAGTTTTACTCCCATAGTCCTCTATAGTGTTGAGACAGAATTTTGCTCCAATAAAGCCGATTTAGAGAGAATGAGATAACATAGAAAATTGAAAAAATCTAAAGGTATAGTGAGAGCTGGAAAACTTAATCAACGTTACAATCAAGTTGGTCTTTTGAAGTCTTTTATGTTATCCTAATCCTTAAATATTTGCTTATGTCTTTTTTTTCCCAATTGTTACAGTTCGTTTGGTTGTATTTTCCCAATCTATCATATTAAGCTTTGTACGTTAAAACTAGTGGTCCAAAGTCTGTTAATAATTTTTTAGTCTTTTTTTTGTTAATATAATACTTATTTAGAGGAAGCTTGTTTAATGTTTTCAAAAAGAAAATGGATGCTTGTTTAATAAATAAAGTATTGAAAACAATAATGACCTCTCTTCCTTGTTTATTTGTACTTTTTCTCATAGTATGTTTTGTCTCATTCAAGTATCCTTTAGTTTACAACAATGGTATCAGAGCCTAGTTAGTGAGAAGAGTGAGTTAAAAACAATTAATAGAAAATGAGTAAAATTGATAAAGCCTAAAGAATAAGAAAGTTCATGAGATAGATAGGGATATTAATGAGATAGAAAGTGGTAGCAACAAATTTATTTCTTTTTCAAAATTTTCTTTTTTGTAGTAGCAGTAGAATTGAATAATGTCTTTGAAACTTTTGTGCAACCAATGATTCCATGTCTTGATGATCACTATGACCATTTTTAGTATCTTGATGGAAAACTACTTGATGGAAAACTACTTGAAGTTAAAAAGTATTGGTAAATTATTGATAATAGAGCAATAAAACTAGCGGTGGACATAATGTTAATAGACTAATGGAAAACTAATCTTGAAAGTCAGACATTGAAGGATCTTAAGACAAAGATTATGTTTTTCAAGTAATTAAGTACTTATTCTTGGAAACCATTCTTTATAAATATACCTCTAAGCACATCTGGGACTCCATGAAGAAGAAGTATTAAAGATCAACAAAAGCAAATAGACAGTAGCTTTAAGCACTTCATTCAGGATTCGAATCACTACAGATGAAATCAAAAGAGTCGATCACAGATTATTTTTTATGAATATTGGTAATTCCCCACAAGACATGAATCTAGAACCACTCGAAGAAAGGCGGTAATTGCCCACAAGATATGAATCTACAACCACTAGAAGAAGGGCATCACCATAATTAGGACGATTCTTCGATCCATGACACCAAAATTTAATTTTGTTGTCTACTCTTTGTAGGAATCTAATGGTATTGAAGAACTTTCAATCAAGAATAGTAAATTTTCTTACTAATTCATGTACAAAAAGTTAATCATGTTCATTAAGAAAAGAAGAAGTGAGCAATATTAAAAACTTCAACTGACAACTACTCTTCATCACTAAATAAGGCAAATAAAAAAGAAGCTAAGAGATAAAGGTATCTATGATTGTAAAAATTTGAACAAAAAACCTGAAGAAAATACGTGTCATAAGTCTTATTAGAGAGAAAAAGATCATAACAATCATCACTCAACTGGTTATAGAACAAAGTTAGTAGCAAATTGTAATATCTGTGAAGTCACAAGGGCAAATTGGACATTTTAAGAATAATGGCAAAGTTGTAAATATTGAATTTTTGATTAAAATAATAAAAAATCTGGAATATTATAATATTTTGCAACAGAGCCTAGTTTTTTCTTAAAAATCTCTCAGTAGTTCAAATTTCTAGCAAATAGGGGCTTGAGGGAGAAAAAAAGATAGAGAAAATGTTGAACCTGCCACTGCCTACAGCCGCCGCACCACCACTTGTCTAGCTGACGTACTAGCTCATGTTGAAGGGCTTTCAAAGACGAATCCAACGCCACCAATCTCACCTTATTTTGATGTCAGACGAAGCCGTAGCGGCCCCGCAAAGATTCCGCCTCCGGCGAGGTTTTCCGGTCACCGAAGCGCCGTCCGACCTCCATTTTCGACACCTCCAGTAAGTCAAGCTCCATCTCGCCACCCCCGATCAACTCCAAGTGGTTTCATTATTAAAATTCATCTCCGGTAAGTTTTTACCATTTTTACCAACTATATAAAAAGTGATATTCACGTAATTATTTTGATTAAATGATTTATTTACTCGAGGTAAATACCTAGGGTGAAATAGGATTAAAAATTATGAATAATTACAGTTGGCAAAAACAAAAAGGTAACGGTAAGTGCGGTAAATAGTAGTTAAAAAAGGACATTTTTCTAATTATTTTTAAAAGGTGGTATTTATGTAATTCTCGGATTTTTGGGCTTAATTAATGCTAGGGACCTCGAAACTGAGTTCTGATTTCGAATTTGGACTCAGTGAGGTCAAGACATGAATTTTGATATACAATATCATTATATTTCGTTGTGAAACAAAAATTGAAATTTCGTGGCACAAATTACACCATTTTGCGTGCCACGGTCCCGCACCGGGACCCGATTTTGACAAAATATATATCTGACCTAGCATTTTTGGATACTCTGAATTTAGTGGTGATCTCCATTTCTATATTTAAAGCTTTGGTGGAAAAGTCACTTTTTCTAGTGGACTTACTAGGAATCAGAAATTGTCGTTTAAGCACCTGAGTGACTAGCCGGGGATTTTTCGAGCATCATTGACCTGGTATTACTACTATATCAACGTAAGGGTTCGATTACCTAATTTTTTTTGGATTTTATTTGCAATAAAATATTTATGAAAAATCGTGATTTTACGATGGTTAAAGAAAATATTGTTAATTGTTGAGTTATACTTGGATTAGATTATGTAAATTATTTTATACATTTTTACATACTAATTTTGGGGTAAAACAGTGATGTGCTGCCCATTTTATAATAAATCCCAGAATAATGCCAAGCTGGATTTTAAAAGCATGATTTGATTATTGGATGCATGGTAGCCGTGAACTGTGACATATTGTACATACCAGAGGATCACGCACTTGAGTTTCATTATAGCATCGCGCTATTTTTAGGTCGTTGGCGAGTTGTTGTAGCGCTAGATGAGAGACCTAGGCCCTTGCGCAACTTTTTATCTGATATGCCTACGAGCAATGTCAGGATGCTGGGTAGCCCTACTATAGACGTATTACAGGGCCGTGATGGGAAGATGAGAGCTCACTTATATCCTTGTTGATGTATGATATGTACAATGATGTGGTTTTGATTTTAGTTTTGAATATGTGACTATTCTGAATACCAAATGATTTATAAATTTGATTTATATATGGATTTAAAGGAACTAACCATGCAGGTTTGAGAAATTGCATCAATCAAAAAGGTAATTAAATTCCTACTGAGCATTTGAATGCTCATCCCTTACATTTCCCCTCTCAGGCAGTGCTCAGTGTGACTTTGGAAACTTAGGAGTAGAGGATTGAGGAGTTGGTTACCGTACCAGAAATTGGTAACTATGTAAATAACATTGTTATTTATCTTGGCATATATTAAATATTAATAGGCCCGTTTCACGGACTCTGTCTGTATAACTAGTGTGTTGGATTGTGAGACTACTGATAATAATGTTTGGTTTATTTTAAATAAATTTCATTTGACAATCTAAGTCTAATGGTGATCACAAAACTGTGGGAATTTTCTTTTAAAATATTTTTATGATTTTTTCTTAAATAACCTTTCAATTTCCACTTGTGAAATTCCTTTTCTGCCACTGGCCCGGGGTTTGGGTCGTGACAGAAAATTTTGGTATCAGAGCAGATATTTATCTGCCTTAGATGTGACACAGTTAGACTAGTTTGTAATTATTAAAAATATATATATATATATATATATATATATATATATTGGAATTCAGCATCATTGTCTCACTGACACTTTGGCATGTGTATACAGACTACTAAAATGCCTCTGAGAAGAAGAGTACTGAGGCAAGAGCCGAGAAATGATACTCTTCCTCCACAACGAGAAATTCTAGAACCATTAGCGGATTTGTATGATGCTATACGGGAAATACCAGGATTAAGGGCTCAAAGAGATCCCGAGGCTCGTCAGGCCAGGTTTTTTAAGGATTTCGTCAAGCTAAGTCCGCCAACTTTCGATGGTAAACCAGACCCCACTGCAGCTGAAAGATGGCTCAAGAAAATTAAAAAGATCTTTACGACCAATGGGAAACCTGTTGAGTTCTGAGTGATTTTTGCTGTTTCTAAGCTATCTGATGGTGCTGTTAACTGGTGGGAAATTGTCAAGTTATCACGACAGGAGACCGGTATGACTTAGGATGTCTTTGAAGGGTTGTTTAGAGACCAGTATGCCAATGCTAGTCATAGATCTGCTATGATTAGAGGGTATGAACGACTCAGAAAGGTGATTTGACTGTGAATAAGTATTATATCCGGTTCATAGAGTTGGCACAGTATGCCTATGCACCGGGAACTAACGCTACTCTTCAGATTGTTAAATTTATGGAAGCTCTGAGACCAACTATTTTAGAAAAGATTGTGACTCAGCATTTTGATAATCTGGTTGATCTTGTTGCTACGGCACAGAAAGCAGAAGCCTTTCTTGATGACAAATCGACTTTGAGGGAACAGTCGAGGAGCATGGGTAATGATAGAAAGGCTAACAGGAGAAGCCAAGGGCAGTTACAATCACAGAGTTCTCAGAGTCATGGTTTTTCTGGAAGAGGACGATTTGGACCATATGGGTGTTTTCACTATGGCCAGCAGGGCCATCAGAAGAAGTCTTGTCCTTTCTATTAGCAGAAGCCAACTTCATCTCAAAGTGGGCCACAAGGGAGCCAGAGTGCGTCTGTACCATTCCAGGGAAATCAAATGAGGCCAGCCTAGAACCAAACACAGGTGTTTAACTCTTCTAATTTCCAGCAGTCTTTTAGTTCCCAGTACCAGCGTCAGTATAGGCCACATGGTTCAGGCTTTACCTAGAATTTCCAAACTCCGTAAGCTTCTGGTAATCAGGGAGGACGCGGATATACTAGCACCAGTCCAAGAGCTTGTAGCAGTCGACCTAGCCAAGGAAGAGGTAACAAAGGGAAAAAGAAAGTTTCTGGCCAAATATTTGCTATCACTGGAATGGAAGATGGTCGAGATCAAACCGACAATGGTGTTATAGATGGTATGATTCTTATCTCTCACTCCTGGACTCATGTTTTATTTGATACTGGTGCTACACATTCTTTTATATCCTTAATGTTTGCTCAATTGTTGGGATTGAAATGTTCTGCGTTGGAACCTGTTTTGACATTGGGCACACCAATAGGTGGAGCAGCTGATGTCTCCACTGGGTGTCGAGATTATCTGATTATGATCGATGATAAAGATTTATTGGCTGATTTGATTGTGTTGCCATTGCAACAATTTGATGTCATTCTCGGTATGGATTGGTTATCCAAATATCGAGCCACTGTTAATTATTTCAAAAAGAGAGTTACTCTTTTGCTTGAAGATGGATGTCCTGTTGTTTATCAAGCTTGTCTAAATCCCTTGAAACCAAGTCCGATTTTAAAAGCATGCATGGGTGGAAGGAAGAAACTCGAGTGCTACGGGAATTTGTTTGCCATTAATGTTGATATGGGAACTAACGATCAACATCCCTGGATACCAGTGGTTAGTGAATTTCCAGATGTTTTTCCGGAGGATTTACTGGGACTACCACCTAATAGGGAAATCGAGTTCTGTATTGATTTGATTCCCGAAGCGCAGCCAGTTTCTATTCCAGCCTATCGTATGACTCCAGCCAAATTGACTGAGTTGAGAAGTCAGCTGGATGATCTTTTGTCAAAAGGATTCATCAGGAATAGTACTTCTCCATGGGGTGCTTCTATATTGTTTGCCAAGAAAGCTGATGGTACGCTCAGACTCTGTGTTAACTTTATGAATCTCATGAATAGGATTTTTAGAACTTATCTGGATCAATTTGTGGTTTTCTTTATTGACGATATCTTGATATACTTAAAAACTCGAGAAGAGCATGTTGAACATTTGAGGTTTGTACTTCAAATTTTGAGCGATCATCAATTGTATGCAAAGAGATCCAAGTGTAACTTTTGGATGACAGAAGTGAAATTCTTGGGGCACATGATTTCTCAAGAGGGTATTTCAGTTGATCTTACTAAGATAAAATCTGTACTTAAGTGGGAAAGACCGAAGAATGTAACTGAGATTAGAATTTTCCTCGGTTTTGCGGGCTACTATCGTCGTTTTGTGGAGAATTTCTCGAGAATTGCCTTATCTTTGACCAAGTTAACTAGAAAAGATGTCAAGTTTATATGGAATGACGATTGTGAAGAGGCTTTCATGGAACTGAAGAAGAGATTGACTACTGCACCTGTTCTTACTATGCCTAACAGTAATGAACCTTATGTTGTATACACTGATGCTTCTAGTTCTGGATTGGGATGTGTCTTGATGCAGAATGGCAGGGTAGTGGCTTATGCTTCTCGTCAGTTAAAGCTACACAAGAAAAATTATCCTACTCATGACCTAGAACTTGCAGCAGTGATTTTTGCCCTCAAGATTTTGAGATATTATTTGTATGGTATGAAGTTTGACGTGTTCTCTGATCATAAGAGTCTGAAGTATCTGTTGACTTAACGGGACTTGAACTTGAGACAAAGAAGATGGGTTGAGTATATGGAAGACTATGACTTCGAACTACAATACCATCCTGGTAAGGCTAATGTTGTAGCTGATGCCTTGAGTAGAAAACCTCATGGTATGTTAGCTGTACTTATTTTTCAAGATTGGAAGAACATAGTGGCAATTGGTGATTACGATTTACAGTATTTTAAGATTGACAGAGCTACTTATTTCAGTAATGTTGTTGCCACACCTGCACTTCTCCAGACTGTGCAAAAAAATCAGTGGCAAGATCAAGAGTTGAGAGTGATTTGGAATCAACTCAAAAATGGTAAACATCTGGAAGATTGGAGTACAAACAGAGAAGGATTTGTACTTTTCAGAGGAAAGCTAGTGGTAGCTAACAATCCTGACCTTAGGGAGGTTATTCTCACTGAGGCTCATAAGTCTAAGTTTGCAGTACATCCTGGTAGCACAAAAATGTACCATAATCTAAAAAGACAGTATTGATGGAAAGGTATGAGGCGTGACGTAGCTACATTTATAGCTAAGTGCATGACTTATCAATAAGTCAAGGCCGAATACTAGAGGCCTGCAGGACTACTACAACCTTTACCCATACCGGAGTGGAAATAGGAAACAGATAACAATGGACTTTGTGATGAGCTTGCCAATGACTCGGAGAAAAAACGACGCAGTTTGGGTGATAATTGATCGGATGACAAAGGTTGCTCATTTCATACTGATCAGGTCTGATTTTTCACTCAATAAGCTAAGTCGTCTCTATATTGATAATGTTATTCGTTTGCATGGGATGCCATCAGGCATTATTTCTGACAGAGACCCAAGATTTATATCAAAGTTCTGGAAAGCTTTGGGAACAGAACTAAATCTCAGTACAGCTCATCATCCTCAAACAGATGGCCAATCTGAAAAGACTATTTAGACTCTAGAGGACATGCTTCGCTCTTGTATACTAGATTTTGATGGAAACTAGGATGATCACCTGTCATTGGTAAAATTTGCTTACAATAACAGCTACCAAGCCAGTCTTGGCATAGCTCTATATGAAGTATTATATGGGAAACCATGTAGATCACCCTTGTGTTGGGTTGATGTAGAGGAGCGTATTACTCTTGGGCCAGAATTGATACAAGAGACTACTGAGAAAATTACCAAGATTTAGAAAAGACTCAAGATTATGTAGAGTCATCAGAAAAGCTATGTAAATCCAAAGAGACGCGAAGTAGAGTTTGAAGTTGGTGATCAAGTACTCTTGAAAGTTACACCAAGGCGAGGGATCACTAGATTCGGACTAAAAGGCAAATTAGCTCCAAGGTATATTAGACCATTCAAGATTACTACTAGAATTGGGCCAGTAGCATATCGCTTAGATTTGCCTCTGTAATTGGGCCGAGTGCACAATGTTTTTCATGTCTCGATGCTCAGAAAGTATGTGCCTGACCCATCGCATGTCATTCAATATGTGGAAGTGCCATTACAAGAAGATGTAACATATGAGGAGCAACCAGTTCGAATATTGGGAAGAGAACTCAAAGTGCTTTGAAACAGAGAAATACCACTTGTCAAGGTTCTCTAGCAACATCACAAGGAAGACGAAGCCACTTAGGAGCTTGAAACAGAGATGTATGAGAAGTATCCTCATTTATTTAATTTTCAGATAGAAGTTGTACTTTGATCCTTGTGTTGTATTCGAATTTTGGGACGAAATTCCTTTAAGGAGGGGAGGATGTAATATCTGTGAAGTCACAAGGGTAAATTAGACATTTTAAGAGTAATGGCAAAGTTGTAAATATTGAACTTTCGATTAAAATAATAAAAAATCTGGAATATTATAATATTTTGCAACAGTACCCAGTTTTTTTTTAAAAACCACCCAGAAGTTCAAATTTCCAGCAAATATGGGCTTGAAGGAGAGAGAGAGAGAAAATGCTAGATTTGCCGCCGCCTACAACTGCTGCATCGCCACCCGCCTCGGCCGATACACGAGCTCACGTCGAAGGGCTTTCGAAGACAAATCCAACGCCACTGGTCTCACCTCGTTTTGACGTCGGACAAAGCCGTAGTGGCAAAGATTCCGCCTCCGGCAAGGTTTTCCGGTCACCGGAGTTCCGTCCAACCTCCGTTTTCGACACCTCTGGCAAGTAAAGCTCCATCTCGCCGCCGCTGATCAACTCCAAGTGGTTTCATATTAAAATTCATCTCCAGTAAGTTTTTACCATTTTTACCATTTTTACCAACTATATAAAAAGTGATATTCACGTAATTATTTTGATTAAATGATTTATTTACTTGAGGTAAATACCTGGGGTGAAATAGAGTTAAAAATTATGAATAATTACAGTTGGTAAAAGTAAAAAGGATAACAGTAAGTGCAGTAAATAATAATTAGAAAAAAAAGAAAATTTTAAAAATAATTTCAAAAGGTGCCGGCCCACAAACTCATAACCTTTCTTTCAGTTGGATGTAAAATCAGTATTCGTGCACAGTGATCTCCAAGAATAGGTATTTATTGATTAACCTCTTGGTTAGGTGAAGATTGGAAGTGAGCGAAAAAAGTATATAAATTGAAAATGGCACTATATAGACTAAAACAAGCTCCAAGAGCTTGGTATAGACGTAGATGCCCATTATTCTGGGTTAAAAAATGTTCGTCTGAGCACACACTTTTCACAAAAGATTGGAGATGGTGGAAAATTGATCATGGTGTGCTTATATGTAAATGATTTAATTTATACCTGAAATGGCAGTGCCATGCTTGAAAATTTTAAAAAGTCTATGAAGGTTGAGTTTGAAATGACTGATCTTGTAATGATGCACTATTTTCTTGGGATAGAAGTGGTGCAATCCTCTGCTGATATATTAATTTCTAATGTGAAATACGGGAGAAAAATCTTGGATAGGTTCCACACGAAGAATTGCAATTCTGTGAATATACAAACCGAGGTTAGTTTGAAGCTTATTAAAATTATTGAAAAAAGGAAGGTTGATAGCACACTTTACAAGCAAATTATAGGGAGTCGAATATATTTGACTGCAATAAGGCCTAATATAATGCATGTTGCAAGTTACCTTAATAGGTACGTAAGAGTGCCAAAAAGAGATGCATCTTCTAACTGCTAAGAAGGTCTTTCGATACTTGTAAGTAACCATTTATTTGAGGTTGTACTACTAGAAATGAACAAAATAAGATTTGTTTGGATCTACTCACTGTGAATATAGCTGACCATGATAATAGAAGAAGCCCTTCTAGCTATGTGTTTACGATGTGCTCAGAGGTTGTTTCATAGTCTTCAGAGAAGCAAACAATTGTATTACTCTGTCAACAACGGAAGTTGAGTTTGTAGCTGCAACATCAATATGTGCTTGTCAAGTCATTTGGTTAAGAAATATTCTTGAACAGCTTCATTTCAGGCAACTAGGACATCACTCCAATCTTTTGTGATAACAAGCACATAGATATGAAGTATCAACGCTTAAGGGATCTTGCACATGATGGATCGATTGCTATCCTTTATTATAAAAATGAAGAATAGGTTGCTGATATATTTACCAAAGCTCTCAAGTTGCCTACATTTAAAATTCTAAGCAACTTACTTGGTGTTTGCACTTTAGAGAACGCAATCTAAATAAAGTCACTAGCTGGAAGTTTTATTTAATTATTAAATTGAAAGTTTGAAAATTATCAGTTTAAGAGAAGGATTGTTGGAAGACTTGCTCAAAGTTACAATCAATTGGATTCTTTGAAGTCTGTAGTATTGTCCTACTTCTTAGGCATTTATGCAAGTGTTCTTCTTCTTCCTCCTTTTTTTTTTTTTTAGAGTTACAGTACGTGGGTTGTATCTGCCTAATCGAAAGAAGTAAGCTTTATACGTTGAAGCTAGTAGTCCAGAGTTTGTTGCCATTTTTTAGTTTTTTCTTATTGATATATTGCCTATTTAGAGGCTGCTTATTTGAGGAATAAAGTATTGCAGAAAATAACTCCTCTTTCTTCGTTTATTTTTACTTTTTCTCAAAGTGAATTTGTCTCTTTCAAGGTCTCTAATTTACAATAGTGAAGTGTGAGTTTTTTTATTTATAGTCTCTTTTTCATCGTAATAAATCTATTTAGTAAAGGATTAGGGTGTTTCATCCACAATACTAGAAATTGGATTCTTAATATGAATCAAGTATTACATTCATGCTCTACCTCATATGTCAATTTTGAAGTACCTTGGAACAAAGAAACCCTACGTGATTGCCACATATGGACACGTAAGAAGAAGAAAGATATCTGGTTTTGTAGAATTAACTACAGGCAAACAAATTAAGGTTAAGAAACATATATTTGTTTGTGTAGATCAAAAGATTTCAATCTAACAATTATAAAAATAAAAATTTTTATTTATTTTATATTAAAATTTGTTCTAACATAATTAATTATAACTATTAGATTTCAATCTAAAGATCAAAATTATTTTCTTATTGATAAAGAATAAAAAAAATCTCTATTATACACGTTATAGATATATATATATATATATATTTTTCTAGGCCTAAATATCAACAAATATCCTTAAAAGTTATTAAATGACTCAATTACATGACCAGTGAAAATAAATACAAAAATTGCCCTTATAAAAATCTTTTAGACAAAAAAAAAAACATTTGTTACTTAAGAGGTTTAAACTATTATTTAACGTTTAAGAGTTCATGGAATTTTAGAAAATAAATTTTGTAGCCTTTAATGGGAAATCAGTAAGTAGTACATTCGCTTTTTCTCTTAGTATATCTATTTATATATATACTCAGTATATTTCCATACATAATATATATTGTATTTTCAATCATTAGCCTCTTCAAAACCTATAATTCTCTATAAATTAATATCCATTTTTTAGTAATTGGGAGGTTTTTAATTTTAAATTTTTTTAACATTTATGAGTCATGGAATTTTGTAAAATAAACTTTGCCTCCTAATTAGCTAATAAATGGACATTTACGCATGAAAAAAAAATTGTCAATACTAATTTAGAAATAAAATGGACACACATCATTAATTCTACTCTTTAAAATGCTCTTTCGATGAATTGACTTTTTCTATAAGTAGTCCCTTTAAAAATATTACATATATATAGGATTCCAATCTAATAAGTATTTTTTTTAATCATTGGATCATAATCTAACGATATCATATTTAATAAATACTTATTATTTAATACTTTCTTATCTCCTCCTTTTGTTATGATATAAAATATAAAAGATGTACTAATTTTAATCGTTCAAAATAATACAATATTGACCATATATATATATTAATAAATAAGACTAGGCTAAGTGAGAGGAAGGACAATCACATCCCAACTATGTTAGCACAGGACTGAACCCCCCTTAAAAAGCTAACTCCGTAAACCTAACCGTTGCATTAATAAATGAAAAGGAATGCAAAAGGTGTCAAAGAAACACCAGACAGGCCAAAAATAGCTAAAAAGACTTCAAACCACACTATGCCTAATTAAAACACATCTAGATAAAAGCCCAAGGGAAAATCTACCTACATCCACTGAAATAAAAAAGATTATTTAATTATTGAAAACAAAATAAGAGAAAATCTTACTAGAAAAAAGATCGTGGGATCTCCTTCTTTAGTGGTGTATAAACCCAGATAAATAGTGGTTATAGAGAAAAAGAAGATAGAGCTATAAAAAGAGCGAGTAGCCTCTCTTTTTGAAATTAATATATTAGTTTAGATGCAAAGTATATATATATATATATATATTTATTGTGCGAGAATATTAAGTACAAATCATAACAAATAATTAAGAGAATAAAATTCTAGAAAAAAAGTAAACCAATACCAACTGATTAGAAGAATATTTACACTCAAAATATACTAATATTGTCGTAATATAGATTAAGGTGTCGGTCGTATAGAGAAAATAAATCAACAAAAAATATTAACTCAAAAATAAGAAAAGTATGAATAAAGAAGATAAATAAATAGTGTAAAAAATAAAACATAAAATATGAATAAAAATAATAACCAAAATGAGAAATACAAAGTTTTGAGAATCATTTTATTTCTCATTATCATTTTATTTCTCATTTTACTGTTACTAACTTTGAGTCCTAATTTATAAGGCTACACAAAAATCTGACTTATCCAACCCGACCGAGATACTCGCCCGACCTAACCTAAGATTTCCGGTCTAAACAAGTGTACCCAAATTTCCAGATAAAATTCGATCAAACCGAAGGTTTTGATTCGGATATCAGTATATATTTTGGAGAGTTCGATACTCAAACCCCGATCCAGACCTACTACTATTATTTAAAAAAAAAAATTAAAATTGGATCTTTAATTATTTATTTCTCTATACTTTTTTGTATTTTATGTTTCAATATTTATGAGATTATATGCATTATGCAAATAGCTAATTATACATAAAATAGAAAAAAAAAATCAAAATTATTTACTATGTGGTAAAAAGAAAAGAAAATTTTATATACTTTAATAAAACCCAACTAGACCTGACACGTCTGAATACCTGACGTACCCGACCAACTCAAAACTTAAAAATCCGATACTTGTCAGTTCAATTTCGGTTGCCTATTTTTACATACCCAAGTCCGAATACCCAAATCTGAATACCCGAAACTCGGACCAATGTGCACCCCTACTAATTACTACGCAATTGTATACTTCACTTCCCAAAATACAATTATAAAATATGATTTTGAAAACTTCTGAGGAAAAGAAAGGTATTTGATTTGGAAAAACTCTTTCTATTATAAACATTGGAGTTTATCTTAGAAGTGATAAAAAAAAATTGACAATCTACCAAGCAGACAATATTGCAATAAAAGTTAAATTTATAAAATAAATACACTAAAAATAAATATAATTCTAACAATAACTATATAAAAAGAGCATGACTAAATTTAAATAATATTGATGAATATAACCACCAAAATTCACTATTATAGAAGAATAAAGAGTCTAACAAATAAAAGTTCAATAAAATATATGAACTTGAAGACTTTAAAGAACAATCAAAGTTGCATAACAGAAAAACCTAAACAACAAAGATTATTTCTCAATCTTACTCTAGAATTAGCCTAGCTTGCCATTCATCTCATAAATTCTAAAAAAAAGTGTGAAGAAGAATTGGAAGACAAGAATCTCAAAATACGAAGAACTGAATATATGGTGGTAGTGTCTTGTAGAAGGGTGCCTATGTGCTCCTTTTATAGTGTGAAAAGACCTCCAAATTTCCATTATTGTCTTCACAAAATTAGCATATAAGCTTCTTATAATTATCCTAATCAAATTTACCCACTAATTCTCCAATTATGCTCATCATATACCAGGACATTCACTTGTCTTAGTTCATAATTGATTAGGTATCAATGGGATTTGATTGAGCTAAACATAGTAAGATGGTTAGAGGAGATTGGCTATTTACATTCCAATGGCAAGATAATAGTTGGCATGAATGTGGATAAACTGGAGGGCTAAGTGCAAGCAATCACGCCAACTTTATCAACTTAGATAGTTTGAACATATATCAGTATTTTAGGCATAACATTTATTATAGATGTCAAAATCAAATGATTCTTGTTGTGGATAGCTAAGAGAAAGGGCTACAATCAATATACTGGCAACAATTTTACCAAATCACTATTTATCAAGGAGTAAATGGCATGAAAAAATTCAGATTTGGGAAACGCTACACTTGGTAATTCTTTACACACACGTTATGAACTCTCTCTCGCAAGATTGCATGGCCGATTGCTTGTTGGGTTTCACATGAATTGCTGATTATCTTAGGCTTAGACAAAGAAGCTTGTTTTGATGGGCTATAAACATTAAAAAAAAATGAACACAAATATCAAAATTGACATATGCAAAATAATTGTACTATAATGCTATCCAAAACGGTAAAAAAAAATTGTCATTGATTATCTCATGTCCAAAATATAATTCTATGTGCCTATTAAAGAATATAATAATAGGAAATATTAAACTTGTACCAACAAATTCTTCATAACAATTATTTTTTACTTTATTTTATATTACCTTTTTCTTAACAAAAAGTATGTTTTATTTGTAAAATATTGTCTTCTCCCAGGACAATTCAAAACGAGAAGTTTAGCTTATAAAGGTGGTAGTTAACAATGAAGAAAAAATTATTGTTAAATTTGATTTATGTATCTTAAAAAAAATACTGGTATTTAGCTACTGTACCCAAAATTATAAATATTGAAAATTAAAACAAGTCCAAAAGCGGAAAAATGTCCGTTTGGGCTTTGAAGAGTTGGACCAGACAATTGTCAAGAGTTGACAACTATAGCTACTAAGGAGGCTGACATTGTCAAGAGTTGGACCAGACAATTGGGAATCATTTTGGGCTTTGAAGCTGATTGGCCGAATTTCAATCATAGCTTGTAAAATATCCGTTTTTCAAACATTAATAAAAAATAGTCGAATTTTGAAAATTATTTGAAAAACGACCATTTTTCATATTTAGTATATCAAAATATATTGATCTATTTTTTAAAAAATTGATTTATCTTTTGAAAAATTGATATACTATATGAAAAATTGGTTTACTTTATAAAAATTATATCAACAAAAAAAAACATTTAAAAAAGATTATAAAGTCGGCTATTTATTTAACACATGTAAAAAAACGTACACCTTTTAAATTTGTCCAAAATAAAGGTCATTTCTTATAAATACTCGTTCCTTTATTGCAGCCTTTTAGAACTCAACAAGGCCTTGGTTTTGGGCTTCTGAAAGGGTAGAATGGAAATGTGTAAGACTAACTTAGGCTGAAATGATTTTTTTTGTGTATTTTTTTTTAAAAAAAAATTTACGAGTGTCAAAATTGTCTTGACCTATGATTAAGAATTTATTGACCATAAAAAGTCCTAAATAATAGTATTTTCATATCAAGAAATCTTTAATATTCTTAAAAGTCTTATTTATAGGAAAAAATACAAAAAAAGAAATCATTTTAGCCCAAATTACTCCTATCTATATCATTTTCTCCATGCATTGCCTGCCCAAGTCCATAAATAAAAATCTTTACCTGCCGCCGTACCACATGACATTCTTTTTTTCTGTTTCAAAATAAATAACAACATTAATGCTACAGTCTTCCAGTAAAACCAATAATGAAAAAAACATATTATAGTTTTGAGTATTTTTATTGAGACATTTTAATTAAATAATGCTATGGTGTCCAACACCACTTGATGTGTCAGTCTGTCAATGTTTAATTATAGTTATAATTTAAGTGGTACCTAGAACTTAGTTTATTAATTAATATCATCCAATAACAAATAGATATATCATTGTAGTGTTAGACATTATAAGTGTCTCATAACATTATTCATTTTAATTAGGCAAACTTAACAAAAAAAAAATGCAAAAACAAGAGCTCTGCTATTATAGTAATCATTATTACTGGAGTAAACTGCAAAACAATCGCCTAAAATTTTGTCTAAATGTGCATGATATTTATGAGCTTAACATGATTATTCTCATATATAAACTTGACTTCCTTACTTTTCATAATACAGGTAACCTCTTGCAATTTCAATTGTTAAGCTCTTTATGATAACCTACCGTGAGCTAACAAGTCCAAAATCGGGGGAAAAAAAAAAAGTTGACCTGAATGGATTGATAGAAAGTTCTTAAAAATCTCCCACATAACTGGCTCAGCATCAAATCTATCACCATTATATATTCTTCTTCACAAAATTTTCTATCAAACTGAATACTTTTATTTTTTTTTCCAAAATCATTGTAGTTAATTTCTTCTTCGTACTCTTAATTGTCATATCCATTTTATATCGAAAACAATTTTAGTGCGAAGAATTCAAGCCTTTCATTCCACATTTATAATCACTAGCTCTCAAGTACAACTTTCTATTCAAATAGTTCAAGCCTCACTAAGTGTTGGACAAAAAATGAGTTTGCGATTAATTCCATATCTATTCTTCTTATTTCACATTTTGTTAATTCAATGCTTATTGTTCTTTAATTTTTACATCATATGATTTTCTCTTTTAGTGATGTATTGTACATATTACTAAGAATTATTTGCTATGATTTTCTCTCCGGCATTTTGAGAAAGAAGTATGCCAAATGAAAAAAAGTTATGAAATATGAATCTGGTAAAAAAAAAATGAAAACAAAATTCAACAACTTTGTACAATAATTAAAGGCACACTCTAACTTTTCCATTAAAAGAGAGTTTTTTTGTGGGGGGGCCGTTTGGTTTATTGGAATAGGCTTAGGAATGGAAAAGTCATTCGAATGAAAAGCCCATTCTATTATTTGGTTACATATTCATGGTAGTTCTAATTTCATTGAATAATGGAATTACAATTCAACCTACCCATCTATGTAATCAGTTTTTCGTTCTTTAAAAATATCTAAAAAAAGTGACTTTACTCTTTTGCCCTAAAGAACATATCGTGTTCAGTAGCTCCTCTTCTTCAGCCGCTCTATCCTCTTCTGCCTCTGCTGTGATGCCCAGTCGACATTTTCAGGTTAGCAACACCATTAAATAATTATTTTCTTCAGTTATTTTTTTTACTCTTGATTTCTTTGTTATGCATTTCAGTTATGTGCGCTCAACTCTCTCTCTCTCTAATCTCTTCTTAATTATTTACTTCACCTTTATTGTATGATATGCTTTTCTTTTAAAAGCAGTATAATGCTACACTGATTTGATCTATGTTTATACAAATATGCTTCACTTTTAATCTTTCTCGTCATTGCTCTATCTAAAGCATTTTTATATTGTAATCGGATACTACAATATTTTTGTTAGTTAAATATATATATATATATATATATATATATATAATTTATTAGACTTCTAACTTGAATCAGGTAAATTCTTTATGGATTAATCATAAGTGATGGCCCATTAAGCTATTGAGAAAACTAATTAGTCGTGACTAATTGAGTTAGCTAATAAGATTCTCTTTTTAGCTAGAAATTAGTGTTCTTAATTTTGCTTTATAATTTTGGAACGAAGTCCATAATAAATTGTGTTAACAATTTTTTTTTCTGAGTCTTATTACTTTGTTTCAAAATGTATTATTATGTTGATTCCATCATTAGTTGCAAAATATATAAACCGAACTTTAGTGTCCCTTTATAAGGTACTCAATTTCAAAATATTTATTATGTTCATTTCACTTTAATTGTAAAATATATAAACTGATTTTTGGTATTGGACCTATGGTTGTAGTTGTAGGAAAGTTATTTTGGAGTGGCTCATTTAAGATTAGATACAACGGACAATTTAAGAAAGAAGAAGTTGGCTGCTCTTTTTATGCAATGGATGCATATTACGAATGTTTGTGCATCGTTTATTAAGTTAGAAAATCAAATTATAAGATAAAGGTCTCAAACTAACTATTTAAGAAGACAACGGTATAAAATTGACTTTTTCAGAAATAGACAAGTTATCCATCGATTGGTCTATGAAAGTGATACAATTTACTTAGATAATCTTAGAATGACTAGGTGTACTTTCACAACATTATGTAGGATGCTTGAAACTAATGGAGGTTTAGAAGATTCAAAGTATTTATATGTAGACGAACAAGTCGCTATTTTTCTCCATATATTAGCTCATCATATAAAAAAATAGAGTTATTAAGTTTGAATTCATGCGATTTGGACAAACAATAAGTAAGTATTTCTATGATTTTCTACATTCAATCATTCGCTTACATAGAGACTTATTGAAAAGACCTAAACTTGTTTCTAAGAACTCAATTGATGAGAGATGGAAATGGTTTAAGGTATATAGTACGACTTTTTTTTATGAATTTTGCTTGTAAGGTTGTCACTTTGTCAATTCTAATTTAGTGAATATGTTTTTTTTCTTGAAAATAAAATTATTTAGGTGCATTAGATGGAACACATATTATGGTAAAAGTGCCCACTCAGATAAATCTAGGTATCGAAGTCCGAAAAGTGAAATTGCTACAAATGTATTGGGAGTATATTCTCAAAATATACAATTTATTTATGTGTTACTAGGTTGAGAAGGTTCAATAGCTGATGGTAGAGTCCTTTATGATGCTTTAAGGAGAACAAATAGATTAAAAGTTCCAAATGGTGAGCATTAAATTAATTTTAGACACAAACCATTACCAATTTTTGCATTCATTGCAATAAAATTTGAAGTTTTGTTGAATATATAGGTTATTATTATCTTGTGGATGCCAGATATACAAACTGTAATAGTTTTCTTGCTCCTTATCGAGGACAACACTACCACCTTAGTGAATTTAAAGAAGGGCCACAACCAAATAATCCAAAAGAGTATTTTAATATAAAGTATGTAGCTACAAGAAATGTGGTCGAGTAATGCTTCGGAGTACTTAAAAATAGATGGGCAATACTTAAAAGCCCTACATTCTATCCTATAAAGACACAAAATCGAATTATCATAGCAGGTTGCCTATTACACAATTTTATTAGAAGAGAGATACTTAATGATCCATAGGATGTAGAAGTACCAATTGTGGAAGCTAATAATAGGGATGACAAAGATGAACTATTTGGTTATCCGATAACCACCATTGAAACTTCAGATGTGTGGAGTACTTGGAGAACAAATTTAGCTCAATAAATGTTTGATAAATAGAGAAGTCATTAATCTTTTAAGTTTATTCTACTTATATCGTGCCTTTGTTGAGTAAGACATCTATAATGAATTTTAGGATACTATTTTATTCTAATTAAATAGTTTTGATTCTATTTATATGTGGTGAATGTCTTTGTTGTGGTGATAAATAATTTACTAAGCTTCTTCCATGCGATTATGTTTGATTGGTTTTCAATTTTTTGATGTTTTGGTTCTTATTTTGGATATTGTTAACTAGTATTCTTAGGATAGAGTCATCAAAAGCTAAAGGTCCAGGATAGAATAAGAGATTTTGGACTGTAAATGAGGATAACAAGCTCATAGAGACTCTTTTAGAGATTCATAATGAAAGAAAATATAAAGCTAAAGGCAATTTCAAAGCTGGTCATCTAACAACGATTGAAAGATATTTGAAAATACATTTACCCAGTTATGGCTTAAGAGCTAAGCCTTACATCGAGTCAAGGATGAAGACTTTAAAAGCACAATTTTATATTGTTCATGAAATGTTAACTAGTCCAAATTGTAGTGGGTTTGGATGAGATACGGTGTATATGCAGAGAAACCAGTATGAGATGCATATCTACAAGTATTTAACTAAATTTCAGGAAGTTATTTGAGATTTTTTAGATAATTTATTTTGTTACTTTAAGTTATTATAAGCAATAATGAAATTTGTAGAGTCATAAAGATGCTGCACCTTTTAAACATAAGGCCTTCCCATATTATGAAGAGTTGTGCATGGTGTTTGGAAAAGATTGTGCAACTGGTAATGATATAGAGGGCCTAGCTGATGCAGTTGATGATATTACAAGAACTGAGGTAAATAATGACATGGATGAACATGATATTAATAATTCTCAACCTAATATGGGAGATGCAGAGGTTGATAACTTTGAATATATATCTTTCTCAAAGGCTTCACAAGTATAATCTCAATTAGATGAATCCTTAAAAAGAAAAAGAAAAAGTGGAAGCTCCAATAATCTTGGAGAAGCAATCAAAGAAGCTACCTTGGTCATTGCTAAAGAAATGAAAGAATTCTCTAATCAACTTAGTGATGCCATCAACGATAAAGGGACGAATGACAGACAAATAGGAGTAAATGAAGAGTTATTTAGGACAACTTATATTAGAACACCATAGAGCTACTCTTCTTATCACTCGTCATATTCATACCCTCAACGTATTTAGTGATCTTCGTAATGATGAGAAAGAAATATGAGTTAGAGCTTTGTTAGATGGCCATATATAGTAGTAAACCTCACTCATGAACTACTTCATTATATAGTATAATTATATAGTATAGGAGTTATTTTGGAGGTTTACATAATAGGGTAGTTTTTTTTTTTTTTTTTTCGTGGCATATATTAACCTCTTTTGGAAGTAGATAGTACGTATGTAGTTTTAGATTTTGTTGTAAAAGATCCTACTTAAAAGAACGTAGAATACTGGCTTATAATATGTAGTCTTATGATCTGTAGAATACTTGCTTATATATATATTGGACATGTCAAATACTTGTTGTGGGGATAGAAAATTTGTAAGAAAAATTAAAACACTTATGTTCATTGATGTACTAGTCCAACCTGTAATATTTTCTACAACAAAAGGTAGTAGGCACTGAAAAAGGAAAAAATAAAAGAAGAATTGACAGAGTCAACAAGTTCTAAGACAACCACAAATATTTGTGCTATAGTTTTAACAACTTTTAGTTCAGGTGGTATCTTTTTATATGGAGCAGATGAAATAAAGCTCACCATCATATTTTGAGCTCTCTTTTTTTTTTTTTTTTTGATGTTGCAGGAGTTAGTTTTATCCATTATTTTTTTTAGAATAAAGTTTTAGTTCATTATTATTTTAGTAAATAATAAATAATTGTTTAATTAAATTAAACATTATATCTTTTTTTTATCTAAAGAAGAGATAACTTTTTTAATTCTATTACATTAATAGCTTTTAAATCAATTAAATCTCAATAATTAAAAAATATATTAAATTGTAAAAATATGGGTATTTTGGTCATTATAATACAATTCCATTCCATTTTAGTATTTAATCAAACAAAGTAATTTTCATTCCAATATTATTCTAAATTTTAACCAAATAATTGAATATCATTCTCTATTCCAATTTCATTCCATTATGATTCTTATTCACATTCTAATTTCATTCCATTAGGATTCTATTTTATCTTACAAACCAAACCTAACCTAAGGACTCATTAGCTAGGTTTTCAGCCTGCCCTGAATTCACCCACACCAACCGATATTTTACCTGTAGGATCACAATTTCTTCTTTTATTGTTTCTCACGTTTTTCACCATTTGCGAGATTTTTTTTTTTCATTTAAAGGCAGTAATAATTTTCTTTCTTGTTTTATTCTGTTGAGACATTCTATTAAACTATATGCTTGATAAGGCCATAAATTTGAGATATATACTCCACGTAATTATACTCTATATTAAAACACCATAGTGCCCACAATAATGTTAATGATTTTGATGCATCTCGATGGCTTTCAATGAATTTCAACAATTTTTTGATGATTTAGAAGCATATTTTTAAGAGAAACATTGAGAGATGTAGATTTTTCAAATTTGGATTATTGCATATTTAATGGAGTTTCTCCGGTAAGTTGTGCTCATTGTGTTCAAAAGAAAATTCTATTAAATATCCTACCGATGCCCCAAATTAAGTCTAAAAATATTTCACTTGTAATGTTTCTCTATAAACTATACTAAAGTGGACCTAAAAAGATCATAATGCCCCCATGACCTCTAAAAGACAATTAATGTCCTAAAGTTCCTTTATCCCTCAATTATATACCCTTCATCTCAAAAAAAAAAAAAAAATGAGTGTACCAACCACGGGTAGCTGCTAGGTAACCTCCCTACTTAAGTTCAAAATATAATTTTAATAAGGCTTAATTATTTTTAATAAATTGCAATTTAATAGTTTGTTTAATTTTACATTAAATTTTGGTTATTATTTGTCCTTCAAATTTAACACTTATAATAAATTTTAACCTATCTCTTTAGTCAAACACAACTTTGAACCAGTGAGTTTACTGTACTACCCTTTTAAAATATAAAATATAGATTTTTTATTACCAAAACTCTTTGAACTCAGAATAATTCAATAAAATTAATCCTAAACTCAATTTTTTAAAACAAAATCCCTTGAACTTAAAACAATTTAGTAAAATGGGTCTTGAACTTAATTTTTTAGAGTAAAATCCTCTAAAACTCCATAATATTAAAGCAAAACCATCTAAGATCCTCTAATATTAGTTTTGTTAAAAGAAAATATTTATGTTAATTTTTTTTATTGTTAAGTTCTTATTCTCTTATTTATAACTTTTAGGTCCTTAATTATTTTTTGTTTCACATTAATCCCTTTTAATATCTTCTATCCAAAATTATTGTCAATTTATACTTGCCCAAAAGGTTCTCATCTTAGAAATGATAAATTGGAAAAAAAAAAAAAGGGAAAATTATTCTTAAAAAAATAAAAAAAAAAAAAGAATTGGGAAAAAATAAAAAAATAATACGCAGTAAAAAAACTAACATAAACATTTTTTTTCTACTAAAACTAATATTAGGAAACTTCAGGAAATTTTGCTTTAAAAAATTGAGTTTAAGGTTAATTTTACTAAATTGTTCTAAGTTTAGGGAGTTTTGCTCTAAAAATTGAGTTCAGAATTAACTTTATTGAATTATTCCGAGAGAGTTTTGGTAATAAAAAGCCTAAAATATAAGTTAAAAGTCATTGAAATTTCAAGCTAAATTAAAATTAATTAATTAATAACTAAAAACATTATTATTGAATTTCTTGGAATTTTTTTATATTCATTACATGAGTTATCAATTTTAATTTAATTATAAATTTAAATTATTTTTAAATATATGCCATATACTAAAATTTTAAAATAATATTCAAGTAAACTCAGTTGTTAAAATTGGTGTTTGACCCATATAGTATAAATTTTCATAAATTTAAAATGTAAAAACAAACCTTGATATTGACCAAGTATAAACTGAATAATTAAACAAAATAAAAAGTATTAAAATGTGATTAACCCATTTAGTAATAAGGGTAAGTACCTCATTGGGATAATTATCTAACTAGGAAGTCTAGAACTTGTTTGGCATGAAATCTAAAGAACGTTTAGAATTCAAAAGTTATTTTAGGAGCATTTTGATGAAAACTCAGAATAACTCTTTTTATTTTGAAACTTTTTAAGGAAACATCTACCACTAGTTTTTTTAGAGAGAGCTTTTAAGACATTTACTTCTCTTAAAAGAAAAACTAAAATTAGTTATCCCAAACGACCTATAATAAGCTGTAAGGGCTTGCTGTACATGATATGATCCCAAGTGAAAAGATCACCAAAAACCGTGCGCCTATGGAAGAGGATCGGTAGACTTCATAACCATAAGCCCAATGTAATTTAGATATCGATATAAGAAGAAATTTTAATCACTATTTCTGATAATCATTTAACTTTTATTAGCTAAAACTCTTCAATACAAATTCAGCCATTTTTTATTAAAAAAAATTCTGGTGTTTTATTACTTATTTTTAGCTGCTTATTAATTTGAAATTCCCCCCCCCCCCTAAATTACTCGAATTAACCCAAGTAATCTCCTTCCATGTCTACTAGTTATTATCTTTGTGCACTATATTATATAAAATGTGTAAAGAATTTTCCGGATGGCAAGAAAAAGAAAAATCATAACAAATAAAATTGAATAACTTGTTTCTTATAACAAATAAGGAACAACGGTTTCCACATAATTTAAGAATTGATGAAGAGCACTGATGGAGAATTAGTGCGAATGGTTGTACTACTACTATGAAATTAAACATCACGTTAAGCATGATAGAGAAATAGCAGCAAATTCTGACTCATAGGTCCTATGCTATAAGTAAGGTTTCAGCTTTTCCATTTGATAAGCAAAACAATTAATTTTCTGTCCCTACAATGTTGATGGTGTTTTTTTTTTCTTTTTTTTTAAATTTGGTTTGAGGGACCATATTGATAGTCCTAGTTCAGTTTACCTAAATAACTTCATAATTCTAGAAAGCAAATAAAAAGTTAGTATACTTTGTCAAAATCAATTGAACAAAACAACACTAATCATAAAGGTTACTTACAGAAAATTCTAACGTCGTATGCGGTAACATTTTCAAGAATTAAGGCGGCGTTTAGTTAAGAATAATAGAAAGGAATTAAATAAAATAAAATGGTTTTCACTTATTTAGTTACACTTTTTACTTAAGAATTGTCTTTCCAATGTAATTACTATTCCCTTATTTCAAAAAATTAGCATTCCACTTCTAAATAACTGGAAAAGTCAAGTTATTCCATTCCTAATTTTTCTTTTTTTCTTTTTCCTGTACTCGTGCCCTTATTTTTATACGGTTGTTTTCAATTATCCTTATAATCTTCTTTGTCGACGACAAAGCACCCATGGGCCGGTGAGACAAAAAAAATTAACAACTAGCAAAGCTCAATCTTATATAAGATCGAATTCAACCTTCATTATTTTGTTTTACCCAGATTTTCTTGTACACATTTGGCCCTTGTGTGCTCAGATGATTCTCCAAGAACCCAGAAATTCCTTGTTCACCCTTGCATGCCCAGTTGCTTATTCAACAACCACGGAGCTTGGGTGAAATCTTACAGTACTTTTCTCTAGCAGATCTGTGTCCAATTGCTTATTACAATCCAAGTATTAAAATGTCGATGTCGAGATTTGATTTTATAGATTATGTCGATGGCAATATCGATATAAAAAATATTCTGAAAAATTATCGAAATTTATCTTAAAATTCAAAATTTTTAAAGAAACTCTAAGAAATACAAAAATAAGTTATATTGTATTATTTATATTAGTTTTTATTTAAAAACATTTCTATCTATAAAATATAAGATAATAAAATATATGTATGTAGTGAAAAATGATCGAATTTTCATTTTATAAAACAATTTTAAAATCAGAATATATTCATATTGAAAAGTGATATAATAACAAGAATGTCGATAGAGATTAAAACGACAATGAAAGCTGGAAAACGACACCAAATTAATTTAATGCTATCTAACCTTCTAAAGTCAATTTTATTGAGAGAGAAGCTAAAGCTATTTAACCACAATTTTATTGTCCTACTATAGTCAATTTTATTGAGAGAGAAGCCTTTACATAGCATAAATCTGAATTTGTGAGACCTAAATGATGGCCAACACTTTTTAGAGAGAAAAGAGACATATAATGTGACCGCTAGAAATTGATTTAATACTTTGGAAAAACATACATATATGGAAACTATAGAAAATACATAATCACATTATGAACGTAGCGGAAAAATTAGTGGATTTAGGTTCTAAAATTTTTTATAAAAATAATTTTCATAATCATGGAATATGCATATACCAAACACATGATTATGTATGACATAAATCAAATCTAGATACATAAACTCTATAGATGAGATTTAGTATTTACCCTTGTAGTGTGCTCTTTCTTGATCTCTTTGTTAATGGTGACCAAATCTCCAACTCTAGTTCTTTTTGTCTATATTCTTGCTCTTAGTTGATGAGGCAAGTATGCATCAAGTTGAATCTTTCGTGAGAGAACTATCAAGAACTATTTTTTTGATCTTCTAATCACAATTATTTGAGATGAATACGTGAATTCTCGAAAACTATTTTCTTCTCTTCGGGATGAATATGACTAAATTGCATAGTGATTTAGTTCACTGTGCTTGGCCAAAATTCACTACTTCTTTCTCTCTCTATGGCAAATTGCACTAGGCTAGGATGATGCAGTTTTTTCTCATCTTATATATATAAGGCCCAAAACTACTAACCTTAGTCCAACTAAGATTGAGCTTATTCTCCAATTTGAGCTTTAAATGTATTTTTATGAATATGTCTAACCTTTATAATTTATTTATAAAAATACCAACTTCTGTGTAGAATTATTATTTTATGTAGTTTCATAAAATTAATTTTACAGATAGTATCAACTAATTAATGAGATTTATTGAGCTAGACAATGGACTCAATAGATCCAAATAATCTAAACTCTAAAAGTATGATAAATACATAATAACTCTTATTATGATATTTATATAAATATTATTAATAAATGGGACACTCTACTAAAGGCCTAATATTATACTCTTAGATTAAATGTCATGTATTTTATAGAGATTTAATCAACTAGCCTTAATTAACTAATTTATCTAGCATATTCTATAACACATATAAATCTTTATACAATGTCGTAGTTTGATAAGTGAAATTACCATAATACCTCTCCAATGTATTTACTTTTAAGTTATCATCTTTCTATTAAGGAATAATGTTGTCGATAATTTTGTTCTCAGTGGCCATTTAGAAAAAATTAATTATCAACTAGTCATAAAGTGAATACTAAGATCTTAGATTTAATTATTTTATGAATCTTGAAAGACTCTAAAATAGCATTAATGTATAATGTCATCAACTATTTGGTGTTCCCATCAATTCATAAATCATAGCTTCCAATATGCCAGAATTCATTTCTAATTTCATATAAGCTAGTTTTTTAATAAATCAAATGGCTACTATATACCTATGAAAGCAAGTCCAATCAAATATCAAGGATCACTACAAGAAATAATATTTTGCCGACGCGTCAGAGATTTATGTGTCAGCATATGTGTCTTAAAAAAAATCAGCAGAATGTACATTTACCGACTCTTTTGCATCGGCTAAAGTTGGGTAATTTTTTTTATTTTTTTCTATACTTCTACTGACATATTATTAAATTTGTGTCTGTAAAGAATTGCCCCTAAAAGAATCTCCCACAAAAGAAAAATTTTAGGTGCATATTTATTTTAGATAGAATTTTTAAATATCTTTTGTCGACGCATTATAATCGTTACGTTAGCAAAGGTCACACATTTTTTGTATTATCTATACTTTTATCGATGTATTATAAAATTTGTGTCGGTAAAGGATTGCCCCTAAAAGAATCTCTCACGAAAGGAAAATTTTGGGCACGTATTTTGTTTTAGATAAAATTTATAAATATTTTTTTCCGACGCATTATAGTTGTTGCGTCATTAAAAGTCACATATTTTCTTATTTTTTATATTATTTGTACTTTTACTGACGCATCATTAAATTTGTGTCGGCAAAAGTCACACATTTTCTTATTTTTTATATTTTTTTTATTATCTATACATTTCTTGATGCTCTTTTGTATTGGCAAAAGTCGAGCATTTCTTATTTTTTATTTTTTAATCACAATAAAAAAAATAAATTAAAAAAAAAAACAAGTTTGACATGTTTTAAAAGTTTCTTCGTTATTATTTCATTAGAACTACTTTCTCTTAAGTAGCTTTGTAACGAGATGATCTGCAATCAGTTTTTTAATGCTTATGGTATGTGGAATACATTATTCATATAATTTTAATTTTTAAATTTTCATCGTAGAAATATTCAAACTTGTAAAAGTCATCTTAGAAATGTTCAAAACTTATCAAAAGTATTATTAATTTGTCTCAATTGTTATGGAAAGTATTATATTAAAATTTCTATTAATATTAATATTGTTATGGTTATATATACCTTATATTTGAAAAAATACTTTATGTGGTGGTGCCACCTAATCAATTGGACTATGCTTATGCAGAGCATTAACATGCTAACTTTTTAAGTTCTCGCATTAATGTACTAATTGAAAAGGGAGATTTTTTTTTGAAAAAAAAAAACTAAAGTATGATATATTATTAAGTTTAAGGCCTATAATTCAAGTAATGACACAATAATTCTACTCAAAAATGATACCAAGTTAGAAGGTCTGGGTTTAGCTTAAATAAGTGGGGTCAAAATAGGTTAAATCCAATTAAGCATGATTAAATAAACAGATCATAAAAATATTAACCTGCTAAACCTAAAAATTAACCTATTTAACATGATTAAATCCAAAATTAATAAGTAGATTCTATTTGCACTCTTTTCTTATATTAAAGCACCCCTTTCTTTAAAATATATATTTATAATTATAACTTTACCCCCAATTTAAATGGACTTATTCTGTGTTTGCACTTTATTTCATCTATATATACCCAATAACCATTTTTTGAAAAATATATTGCTTACGACAAATAATTTATAACTTAGTACAAAACTCTAATAGAACTCCAAATCTATCAAATAGGTGATAGGTAAATATCCAGAAGATAGATATATTTAGCTAAAAGTTAAATTGTGTTGAAGATGATTATAGTATGACTTCAAAAAGTGTTTTTTTTTTTCAATTTTATTTCATGCTCCTTTTTCTATTTATTTTGTCATTGATATGATTCATATAGCACTATCTAACTTTGACTCTAAATGGATAATTGATTTTTAATAATTTTTTTAAATTAATATTTAAGGTGTTTAGACTATGAAAAATCAACATTTGAGATCTAAATCATTTTTTTTTTCAATTGACAGTTTCTTCTCTTTTGCATTTATTTTTCTTGCCACAAACAAACTATAAAGAAAAGAACAACAAATTTTTGACCAATTTATTTTCTAAATGACAAAAAAATGCTTTAAAAAATTAAATCTAAAATAACTCTTTTTAAAAAAGTGCATAAAAAAACATAATCAAAAGAAATTTTAATGGTCTTTTATAAAGAATTCTCCTTTTTTTTTTGGTATAGTCACTACAACTGACTTGGCCTTTAACTGAAAAAATAGTATTTTGTATATGAGGGTAATAGCATAATATTCAACTGTAGAATTTTGAAAATTAAATTAGTACAACCAACAACTAAATTCCTGTTTTATTTTGTCATTCAATTATAATTCATATAACAATATGTTACCATTACTTTATTAAAACACAATTCCATTAAATTATATTTAAAAAAGACACATTTTATTAAAATTTTTAGGAAAAAAAACTTCAAAAAAGGAGGAATGACTCTTGAAAAAACGAGAGAAAGAGAATAGAAAAAATATATATTTTTTAAAATAAAACTTATTATAAATTAAAAATATATATTTAATTTAGTCTAAGAACCATGCAGGAACCCTACATAATCCCCAGATCTAGTCTCGAGCGTAATGCATGCGACGCTAGGCACGGAGCTGCAGGGGAACCGAGCTCGCTCAAGGCCTTGCTCACCCAATCATTCCCACTTGCACGAGGTGTTGCATACCCGGTCATCCCCAACTTCCGAACATCCTAGAAATTTCTAGTCGGAGAGACCCCACCACTACATGTCTTCTTGACCTGAATTCGATTCCCACTTCAAATCAATTCGAAGGTCTAAAAAAATGTCCCAGTATGGTTTGGCCAAACCTATGTGTGTTGTTTACTTAGTTAGACCTATCGAATGTGTGGACGAGGTAATTTCGGTCTTTTAACTCTTTAATTTTGTGCTTAATTTTGCAACTCATCGAAGGCCAGGTGTGAACCCACTCTTTAATTTGACCTTCTTTTTTTTTTTTTTTTTCCCTGTTTCATTAGATTCCAAAGATGATTGGGAATGCCAACAGATTGGGGTTTTACAGGGTAAGAGACTGAGTGGTAAATTGCTCATGGTTGCTCTCTGATTCATCTTGGTTCATTTATGGGTTTTTGATATGAAATTGATGTGTTATTTTGTTTAAAGCTTTTGGTATCCATGTCGTACTTTTAATCTACAACCTGATGCTTGGATTTTTTATTCTTTTTTTTTTTTTATGACTTTTGTTCAATTTTTTTAGTGTGTATTGGTTTTGGTCTATTGAAGGATGTAAGATGATCGATAAAACGTTTGAATGAGTCTTAAGTCTCATATATGTTCTTTTAAAAGCTCACATTGTTATTGCAGTTTTGCTCTGTGTGCGCGTGTGTGTGTGTGTGTGTGTGTTACCATTGTGTATGGGTTCTGCTCTTTTTTTGACAAAAAGTTCATTCTACTCAACGTTATATGTAGTGATGCACACACTTTGTTCTCTGTTTTATAACCACTGTGTAATTTTAAATATCTTATAAATGCTTTGGCTTTTAAGGATTTTCTTTTAATGTTCTTGGTCCTGTGAAACACGAACCAAATTGAACATAAGTCTAAAGGTTTTAATTAATTATTATTATTAATTTTACCGAACCATTTAGTAATTTTAAAAGAGAAGCAATTAGCCCATACACATGTTATTTGGACTGGACTTATATATGTCTTGCAACTTTTTTTTACATCCGAGGAAGAGTCGTCAAATTTTTTTTTTTTTTTT
>JXTB01000033.1:735499-767476 GCA_002914805.1 Parasponia andersonii
ACTAATAAATTATTATATTAATTAATTAATTAATTTTTTTAAATAACTAAAAATTTTGGCCGACATAACATCTCGTTGGCAAAAGTTTTTTAACTTATTGGAAAATAACTTCATCCATGTGTTTTTTTCATTGTCAATGATATTTTCTCTCTTTAAATTTTTGAAAATACTTTTACTGATGCATTTTTGGGTTGGCAAATGTATTTGTAATTTAATTTAGCCTTTTTTTAAATACCTTTATTGATGTGTTTTTGCGTCGGTAAATGTATTTGTAATTTAATTAGTTTTTTAAAATATTTTTACCGACGTATTTTTGTATCAATAAATATATTTGTAATTTAATTTATTTTTTCTAAATACTTTTTTTGGCGTATTTTTGCGTCAGAAAACTTTTACACTTTCACCTATGTTTTTTGTGTTGGTAATTGGTTAACCAACCTTAAAAGTTGGACATACTTTTATCGATGGAAAATATTCATCCACGATACTTTTGCATTGGCAAAAGTTAATAATGCATTGGAGAATATTACTTTTGCTGATAATTGAAATTGTCATTAGAAAGTGTCTTTCAGCTATGTTCTTTTGTTGACGATCATTGCCAACGATAAATTACATAGACAAAAGTCAAATGACTTTTTCTGACACATTTTGAATACCTTCGCTGATACTAAAATATGTCGATGAAAGTCTTCTTTTTTGTAGTGGAATAAGATCTACATCCTAAGAACCAATTTGTCTTAATATTAAGAATTGAGTTACAATACTCCAATTCTTTATATTATCTAATCCAATTTAATACACAAAACTTATTTATATTGTATTAGTATTTCTATCAGAAGTTAGACATTTTAATGATTTGAGACACATCATTCTCCTTGAGATAGATAAATACTATAACCTATAATAAATAATGTATTTCATCTTTATTTACATATTGTAAACTAGTTAATTTAGACTTAAATAAAAAAATAAGTCTTCTCATAATTAACACTTAATCGTGTTTATTTCTTTACACATAAATAAAATCATGGAATTTTTTTAAAATAAATAACTGATTCAACTGAGACAGTTTAATCTAGCAAATATCAAAATTGCATATAAGAAAAAATTATTTACGCTAAAAGAGTAAAATTGGAAATATATTTTTTAGGGCAAATATCCCAATACTAACTATGTAGTGTTTGGTGCCAACTGGGGCTAGCTCAGTTGGTCTAAGGCTTGAGGGATGTGTGTGTGAGTTTGGGGGGGTCAGTGGTTCAAACCTTGGTAGAGTGTGTGTGTGTGTATGTGTGTGTGTTATTTTCCTTTAAATTTGTAATAAGTGGTGGTAATTAGTTAAGCCTCACTTTAAAAAAAAAAAAAAACTATATAGTGTTTGGCATATAAATCCCTTCTTCATTATTTTAGGATATATTTATAGATGAGTCATTTTCTCGACATACTGTAGCAAAGTGGATGATAATGGTTGAGAATGGGTCGAATAAGTTAAGAGTTGTTGAAGTTGTTTACCACATGTGAGCTGATTTGCCAAAAAATAAAGGCGACTTGAATTGATCATATGAGTTGTTTTTTTCGTCTGAGAATAACTTATTTTTCAAAATCTTATCACAGTCTTTCAAATTCTTATCACAGAACTTTTTCTGTTACTAAAAGCGAAAGATTTATATACAACAAAATACATATCATATTATTTTATTTAATATATTTTATATTAATATTTTACAAATTATAATTAGTTCTAGATTACAGTAAAAATAAATAAAATTAACGTGGAGAGAAAACTATGATTTATTTAAACTTTTTACTATCATTTTTCATTTTAAGAAAGATGATTTGGAAAAAAAGTTAATATTTTTGTCGACATTTCAAAATATCGACGATACTATCGCAACAATATTCGTAAATATCTTGATATTAGCTCTTTTTTTGTTGACATTTTATCGATATTGATATATTTTCGACATTGTCAATATTTTACAGATATTTTACATATACACAAGAAAAAACTATTTTTTCACACAATATTAATGTCGACACTTGAAAGTATAGATATTGTTGTGATAATATAACAAATATCGCGATATTTTAATCTATGCAACAACCATGGAGCTTGGATGAAATCTTACAGTACTCTTTTCTAGAAGATCCGAATTGAAAATACTTTAGGATTACCTTTTTTTAAAAAAAAAATTCATGATCCATGAGATTGGTCAAGAATTTCAACTATCCTTGTCTATGTAATGGCTTTTAAATTAACTTTTAGAAAACAAAGAAAAAAGAAAAAAAGAAATCAGATCTATTACTAGCAATTGAGCGAATGGTTCTCTGTAAATATTGGTTTTTATTTTTGGGTCCCAAAGAGGAAACTCCACCTGATATATATTGTTTACTTATGGTAATTATCAAAAACCTATAATTAATGTATTTTTTGTGTTTCCAAGTACAATATATCATATATGTTATTTATGTGGTAAATAATAATTTATAACAATAGGAATATTAATAATTAATATATTTATTGTCGTTTACTAAGTATGTTTACTTTTTTCTAAAATAATACTATTTATTTCTTTAAAAAAAAACTATTTATTTCTTATATACCGATATCGATATATAAGAAGAGTTGTGTAATTATTTATTCTAATTATTTATCTACTTTGAGTGAAATAGAAAGAGTTATTTAATATCTTCCAGATTTAAAATAGGAAAGTAGTTTAATTTAATAAGAAAGCACATATGAAACTACGTATAATTATCTTTTAAGATTAACATAATTATTGGCCCTGAAATGCATATAAGCTTACCTTATTTTATGATATAATTATCATTTCCTTCTTTTCAATATTTGATCTAGTGTTTGCTAATTAAACATATGGATCTTCGACAAAAGCCTAAAAGTTACCAAATACGCAAATGCAGCCAATTACAAACATCAAATTTCAAGTTATGGTTTCACGTGTTGAATAGATAAGTGACTATATTATAAAATAAGAGCAATGCTACATACACTAAAATTCTAGACTAAAGGCACGTTTACTTTGTAATAATTGTAATCGGAATAAATAAAAAAGGAAATAAATGAGAATAAAAGAGTATGAGAATTATTATTTATATTATGTTGTTTATTTAAAAATAATAAGAACGGAAATCATATTCATTTGTTTACTTAACTCATTCATAAAAAATAATAGGAATACATTATATTTATTAAAATACCTTATTAAATATATGTACATTTTTAAATAAATAGATTTTTTGAAGTAAAATTGTATTTTATAATTTTAATAATTAAGAAAGATGAAAAAATTATTCGCAAGTAATCACATTCTTTAAGATATTAATCGGAGAAATATTCACATTTTTTTTCTCTAAATTTGTATGAATTCCAAATATTTTCACATTTTCCACATTTTAGTAAATCTGTGAATGAGAATTATTATCACATATATCATTCTCATAACTCTTTAGTACATTATATGAGTTGGTATTCATTTTTATCATTTTTTTTTTAAAGTGAGACTATACTAGTTAAAATTATGTGACTAAAAATAATGTCACTTTGTTAATATAATTTTTTTGTGTAAGATTTTGTTATCCTAATCTTTACACTATAAAATAATTATAGTAATTTTCCACGGATGATTTTTGGTTTATAATTAATATTCAAAAGCCTAAGAAGCTCTACTGCCTGTCACAACCGTTAATTCCAAATTAGGGTTTTCCACGTGTTGAATTCAGGAGAACCTTAGATTGTTGACACGTTGTAATGGAAAATAGGGACATAAGAATTATAAATTTCCAACACAAAGGACAGACAAGTGGACCTACTATGTTTACTAGTAACAGGTGGGACAAGACGATTGGTTCAAGTTTGGACACCCCTTTCCGGCTTTGTCCTTACGCAATTATCGCTATATTTCTAACTCCTAAAATGGATTTAAAAACGTGGCGATGCAGCAATGTGCGTCTTCTTTTCACCAAATGATATCCGACCTGAATAATATATTAAGCTTTAATAAAATGAGGATAATGTTCCTCAAAAAAAAATATATACAGAGAATTATGTGGCAACGAACAGCTCTTAGTGGTGTGTTTTTAAATATTAAATAATATAATTATATCGTGAAGACTTTTGTGATTGATACTATGCATTTGTTAGCATTAAATTATCAGCAAGCAATATTACAAGCTCCACATCATAATCATGTGTTAGTTACTGTAATTCTAATTATTGAGCTTAGTTACTGTAATTCTAATTATTGAGCTTAGTTACTGTAATTCTAATTATTTAGCTGGCTATTATATATATATATATATAAATTTTATTTAAAATATAATTATAATTAGGTAATAAATACATTATATATCATAGAACATTACTTTTAAATTATTTCCAAGTCTAATCCTACACCAAGTTAACACAAAATAAAATGTGGACGTAGTATTCACCAATTTACCATTCCTCTTGATAAAATTGTCAAAAGAAAAAACAATTTGTTTTTTTTTTCGGCTCTTAACAAAGGTTAGAGGTATATATATATATATATCGGGTCAAATCCAGAGGTCACATGGTATTTGACCGACAAGATAATGGTAAGATTCACCGGCTTTCTATATGTTAAAACTTTTATAAACCTTCTTTTTGGCTCGTGTTAAACGCAACATACTCTATGTGGTTTTCTCTCTCACCCAACTATATATGTCAAATGTAAAAAAAATTTGAGAATAACCTTACAAAAAATACCCTAGCAGACATAAAAAATCAAAAAGAGGAAGAACGATTAATGGACGCTTTTTAGTTTAATAATCAGTAAGACATGACATGAGGAAGGCCACGAAAAAAAAAATAAATAAAAAGGTTCTTGATAACAAATTACCATTACAAATACGAAAAATAAATATTACACAATAAGAGGATCAACTTTTGTTGCAGACATATCCAAATGGTAACGATACTTTTTCCTAATGCAAATGGTCTTAAGTTTAAATTCTCACCCTTCAAATTATATATATTAAAAAAAAAAGGGAAAAGAAATAGCCATGTCGACAAACACAAAACAATTTATGAACACGTTCCACATGAGGGTCAACCAGCAACATCAGAGTAAAAAAAACCTGAAAGTCTCATATATTTAAACATTTTTTTAAGCAAAATTATAATAACACCTTTGGAGAAAAAAACATTTACGCTATTACCCTTAAAATTCAATAACATTACAAAGACACCTCATGTCGTTTATTTTTAATTAAAATAACACTTGATTGTTGAAATTAACGGCTTTGGTAAGGAGGTTGAAGTAGACGGAAATGAGAGGGAGCAGTAGAAAGACGGTGGATAAATTTGGGGTAAAATAATTGTCTCATAAAAAAGATATTAGGAGGGAATATATTAAACTATATATTTCAAATTTACAGTTTCAGTCAATTTTTAATCAGTCTAATTTTAGTTAGATTCTTTCCTTTCCCTCGTTCCAAACACAACGAGAAAAGAGTTTCCCATTTATCTTTAAATTTATGTTAGTCTCCTTCCTTCTTACCCTTTCTCCCTCCACCAAATATAGCTTGAAAAAATCCACAGCTAAGTGGTGAAAATTCTCTTTAAAAAAAAACTTTCAATCTACATTTAGACCCCCAATATGTCATTGTAGTTATATTTAATTTAGGAGGTGTTGCTGTAATTTTGACTTAAAGAATGGGGGATGTGATTGTAATTTTCCTTTTTCTTTCAAGGAAAGATTTCCAAACAAAAGGCCCACACTCTTACTAAACTATATAATGTTTGATTAATCCTCAAAGTCTAGCTAATCACAGTTTAGTTCGCACTCTTTAACCGGCCAATAAAATCCCACTTTAGAGTCACACAAAGGGAATATCAAAACACAACACATACAAAAAACAGAGAGAGCGAGAGAGAGAGAGAGAGAGAGAGTAAAGAGAGTTTGCTTCTTGCAAGCATTTATACATAGAAACCTCTTTAGCAGACGAGACTCCGGACATGAACACAATGACACGTGGAGAAAAGAGCAAAAAGAGATTCAGTGACGAACAAATCAAGTCACTTGAAGTCATATTCCGGTCGGATTCGAGGCCGGAGTCTCTGACGAAGCAGCAGCTGGCCGGAGAGCTTGGGCTGCAACCTCGTCAAGTGGCCATATGGTTTCAGAACAGGAGAGCCAGGTCCAGGACCAAACAGATTGAAACAGAATACAGCAAACTGAAGGCCAGTTATAACACCTTAGTTTCCAGCGTTGAGTCCCTGAAAAGAGAGAATCAGGCTCTCAACATCCAGGTAATCAAAGTAATTCTGTTCTTCTACTTACTTGGTTCATGAGAATTCAACTATTGGCAATTCGAAAGAGAAACTTACTTTGTCACTTCTAACAGTTGCAAGAAGCGAAGACTGTGCTGCCAAAAGACCAAGGAAGTGGCAGTTTAGAATCAGATCAAACTGGAAACGGTAGAGAAAACCCGTTTGAATCAAAGGATGTGAGGAGTCAAAATCTATTGCAAAGCTGCAAAAGAGAAGTTGAAGTGCATCATGAGAACGTAGGAAAAGAAGCTGAATTTCTACACTTGGCACTAAGTACAGATGGTTCTTTGACATCATCGGTCGACTGGCGTGGTTTTGAGTCCGGGTGTTACGTCGACGAGTCAAGTTGCTCGCCGTGGTGGGAGTTCTGGTCCTGATCATTGACACAAACTGAGCCAATAATTGAAAGATATGCAGAAGACTGCCGCAAGAGGAAAAAAGTCCAAAGTCCGCTTCTTCTCATCGAACTTGTAGCCTCCGAATATTTTAAAAGAGTCCTGTAACGACGAAGTGAATACTGCTAGATACGACTTCCTATCTTATGCTTAGGAATATCACCCATACTAGGTAGTAACTAGCATATTAGATGAATACCAGTTTTTTGAATAAAACAGCTGTAACTTATGTGTACTAAACCCCAGACGCATAAGAACAAATTAGATATTGCAGAGAATACGTACAAGAGTATCTGAGTTTCTTCCTTATGGAGTCGTAAACATGTCGAGTACTATTTCTAAAATCAGAGAGAATTATAAATGCGGCCACGTGGATCCTCAAGCACACCCAAAACTCCAAATCCCATAATCTTCTTAAATTTTGAACCCTCAACAAATTACCCAGAAGAAATAAAAATGAATAAGACAAGGTCTCAACTCCACTATAATGAAGTTCGACTTTGAGCCATAAATTACAATAAATATTTTTCTGTTGGATCACAGACCCTACTTGAATTTCAATTTCTCCTCAAGAAGGATTCCTTTCTGGGTTTTGACAGCTATTATGGCTTTGACTATTGAGTGAGTAGCCCAACTCTTCATCACACAAACACAAAATATCTGTTCAGTCGGCCTAATTTCAAGTCTACTAACTCATCACTTGGAATCTCCTCTGTTTAAACTACACTAACAAAAGATTTCAGCGAATAAAATTTCTGTATGGTACGATATCAAGAAGGTGCACAACTTTTTCCATCCAAACAAACCTTCAACAGCAAAGAAAATTAAAATTTGTCTACTCACTGTCTTTGCTCTCTGTTCAAATCCAATATTCCTGTAAACCAATAAAAACAAATCGAAACTAGATGCCTACCCAACTGTAGTGAACAATAAAATTGAAGTAAAGCATCAAACAACATATACGCATCTCTGTTACATGTTCTAATAAATTTCTTTCATTTGAGTCTAAGACAAGATGATAAAAGTCATTACATTCTCATATTCTTGCCCACCATGCGCTGCAGAATTAATCAACAACCAATGCTATGATATGTAAAAGTATCCATGTGGCCTTGCATCAACAGCCATTACATACATGGTAAGCGAGACTTCAAGAACCTCATACATCAAAGAAAGATGTACTTAAACCTCATTCTTAACCTTCACATCTCCATTTGGCATCATGCTTTGAGCTTGTGCTTGCGCCTGCCGTTTGAATTCCTGCATTAACCGTAAGGAGGTTGAGGCACATAATAATGAATGCAAAACACAACAAATAAAGAGACAGTTAATGACAGTCATAACATTGACTGAATAAAGAGATGTTGAACTAAAGACATTTATGAAAAAGGTATCTTTTATTTAACCTATTAACAAGATACTAGAAGGACAGTAGAGTATATAACTTACAGCAGCAGAAGCAGCTCGTATTTCCCTGTAAGATTCAACTTCATCAGGAAATGTCATTTCAAGTTCCTCTAGAAGATGTTTCCGTAGACCCTGTAACAAACAAAGGTAGAGTTTTACTAAATAAACTCTGAAAAATTTAGGGAGGAAAGAAAATTGCTTATATATGTATTATAAAAAGGAAAAATGTCACCTTGAAGGCATCAGTTTTTCCTTTGGTTATCTGGTTTTTGGCAATGCAACTATTAATAACATCCTTTGTAAACTCATCAGGATTCTTCCCATCATCAATCAGACTATAAACGAAACAACTAAGCCATACTTCAGAAAACATAGAGAAAGGCTAATATAAAGAACAGATAAATCAGCTCAATAAACTTACTTAAGAACTTCCATTGGAACCTGGATATTGCATTTCTCTGATAACTTAACCATGTTGTCAAGCTCCGAAACAAGAGAATTCCTGAAATAATTCATTACCCCGGGGGGGGGGGGGGGAGGCTTACTAGTGTGACAAAACAAATCAATGAAAATGGAAACTTTGTGACAAAGAAAAGAACATAAAGCTATTGACCAATAAAGTTAGAGCTTAGGGAATATAGAAATACAGGCGATGGAGAAGGGGAAGCTGAGATGCGGCATTGAAGGTAGAGACAGTGAGGTTTAGCTGGTGAATAAGGCCCAGAGTTTTCTGGATAGAGTTAATGACCTGGTTCAGGTTCTGCTTTGCTTCCTCCGCCACTGCAGTTGTTGCTGCTGCTGCAGTATCGTTGGCCTGAGGAAACATCACCCCATTGCCACTATTCACACCAGTCCCTGCTGCCGCACTCTGCGATGAATCCATCGAAAAAATCCCACTTCACAGCTCCTCCAAATATCTCTCACAAACCTAAATTAAAACTCAGCTATATATGTTAAAAAAATTAAAATCAAATGGGTATTCTTCTATCTAATTCCCCATTTCTTAACTTTTTGGCTTCGTTCTCATATGCCCAAATTATAACTTAGCTAAAACATATTCAAATGGGTATTCCCCTGTCTGGTTCTCCGTTTCATTTTTAACAAGATCAAAACAGACCCTCCCAAATAAACAATCATAGACAAACGTACACAACTACATAGAGAAAAACACGAATTCTTACTTTAATTAAGAGAAGTATTTTCTGATTGAGTAGCTATTAAAAATTAAGGGGCCATTTGGTATAGGATTTGAAAACAAAGTTTTCAAAAAGTAGGATCCTATCTAAAAATAATGGTGTGCTCAAAATTTTAAAAATCTGAAAATTTGTTTGGTACAAGTGTTTTCGAATAGTTTTTGAATTCGAAAACAAGGAATTTGTGTTTGGTTGAGAATTTTTGAAAACAGTTTCTATTTTTCCTAAATTAGATGGCCATGAAATATCTCTCTACCTTAGATGGCCATTGAGCCACATCGTCATCCTCATCAAGTTTAGGTGCCATAGTAATTGTGTTTGCTAAAATTGAGGAACTAACTCTATTATGATATATTCTAAATAATCAAAACGAATAAAAACTATTATCTCTATTAACTCCCAAAGTTAACTAAAAATGGCATTTAGAGTACCTACGATGATGGAGATATCTTTGCCTTTGTACCTGTTAAAACAAAAAAAGAAACACCTGTTATGAAGTTTTAAAACAAAAAGAGAAATATTAAAAAATACAAGTATGAAACAACTGTTACTAATCCAAGTACATGTACATCAATTAATAGGAGATACCCGATATTAGTAAGTCATATGGGCTAATAAGTTTCTTCCTCTTCTTAATCTTTTGATTTAAATATCAGAATCAGGTTCTCTGTAATCATTGAGATATGTTTGTTTTACTTTATTAGAAACAAAAACAAGTAGAACAACAAAGCGGCCTATATTGTTTTTGAAGCACTTGTAGTTGCAGTTACAAGACATGTTGGACAGGTCATGTGTTCATGTTATGTGGTTGGGAAAGTCCCACAAATATCCCTCCACTCCTCACTTATCATTTTACTTAAGATATTCTAAAATTTAAGGAACTCGCATATGTTCTGTTGTTCTCTTTCCTTTTTTCCTTGTCACTCACTAATAGCATTATCACATGCCAAGCATATTCTGAGGCTGAAACCAGCTACAACCATCTTCTCAAGACCAACATCTCTATCTGATCTCATGTAATAATCTAAACTAGATAGATCAAAAAGGCTGCACATCATACATCCATTTTTTCATATGCATCCAACATCTGATCTATGTCAAAGCCATCTCTCTCTATGTCTTTCTCTATATATATAAAATATAAAAATATAAAGAGAAATGAAAAAAGTGAGATATACATGCGTTGAATAAGCTCTAGCTTTTGGGTTATTTCACTCTATGATTCCATTTGATCTGTTTACAAATACTACTTCCCTATAATACACAAGGTTCCTTTGACCCAATATAGATACGAAACCAAAACATTACAGATACAGAAATTAATCGACATATTTGAATGAAAACAATATTTTTTGAGACTAAAGAAAGGAACTAATCAGTTAAAATATCTATAATTGCAATAAAGTTGTATTCTACCCCCCCNGAATTAAACAAAAAGTAAAAACAAACCCTCCTCACCAGATACAAAAATGGTGCAAAATCAATTGCGACATATACAATACAAGTACTGAACCTTAACTCAATTCTAGGATACAACTACTTCAATCAAATAATAAGCACCCACAATAGGGGAAGTAGAAAACAACGTTTGGCAACTAAGAATCTAGCAAAATTAATTCGTACTGAATTATTTGAGAACAATGTTTCTTCTCCAAAAATGAGGGAAAGTGAATCAATAAGACCAAGACATCAATTATTTAAGGGGAAGAGAACAACAGAGCAAATAGTTTGTTCTTTTCCTATTCAACCACAAAAAAAGAGTAATGGGTTTTTCATCTTATACAAAAAGAATAATAAATAAACTGATCACGATGAAATTTCTCTCCATCCCTCTATTTTCTCAGCAACCAAACAGGTTAAAAAGAGTTCAAAACACAACCCAATACAACAATCCAACTATACATGCAAATCTCACAACTATACTCAATATTTCTCAGCAGCAAAATCATTTTTACTTGGATAAGAGTAATAAGACACTCAAAAATTGTCTATGAGGGAGAACCCTAATCTATTTTCCAATTCAGATGCAAATGAAATTGTTTGAATTTAAACCCCTGAAATTGTTTGAACTTTTTTTGGGTAAAAGAATAAAACTGATGCATATGCAAGAGAAGAGAAAAGGAGAAGGAAATTTCGAGGCTACCTGCTATAGATTGTGTCGAGCTCGTCAATTGCCCGAGCTCGTCGATGGCAGAGGAGGAATCTGACGAGTCGAGCTTCAAGCTTCGTCGATGGCAGAGGAGGAATCTGATTGAGTCAGCTTCAAGCTTCGTCCATGGCTGGAGCTCGTCAATGGTTAGAGGAGCTGATTGGATCGAGCATCGTCAATGGCTGCCCAGAGGAGGAAATAGCACGGATCTGAGTTTTGAGAAATATCCCAAAACGATAAAAAGTCGTTTTCTCAATTTTAGCCTATTTTTTGAGTTGGGCTTGGAAACAGTTTTGCGATTCAAGCCCACCAAATAAGTATTTATTCGACTCCGTGTTTTCAAAGTTTTGGAGTTTAAAAAAGTGGATTCGAATGTGATACCAAACGGGCCTAAATTATGCAAGAAAGTTTCATTCTTCCAACAAGCGAATTCCAAAGGAGCCCATATCCCATATGCACACAAAAATCAAGAAACTGAGCACATATTTCTTGTGATAACGATAAGGTAAAGCATATTCCAAGAACTAAAATACTTGAATTAAAAAACCATGAAAGTTAAGTATGTCTTTCAAGAACAAAAGAACAAAAATAGAGGAAGAGAACTCAGAAATCTCACTTGAAGAGGGTTTAGGAGGTCAAAAGAGACAACTTCGGCTTCTCTCTGAAATATTTGGAAGATTTAACCTAAAACCCAGAAACCTCAATGAAAAAGGTACCAAAATTAACTGCCAATTTCTGCAAATTCAGATTCTTTTAGAACCCAAACTCGAGCTTCTCCACCCCCAAATTTTCTCCCATGACCTTCCTTCTTTCCTTCCTTTTTATCTCTTTTATGGGCTGTGTAGATATATAGACATTTTTAAGCCCAAAATTTAGTATATGTCCGTGATTTGAATGTCCATTTCATTTAAATTTTCATTTCCATTTTTATATTTGTCCCTTTTTATTAAATCGATTTTATTTTTGGCTGAATTTTTTTTTTATACTCTGTATTCTCCTCTTCTCTCTCTCCCTACAGTCTCTCGTGTTCTCTCCCTCTCTTTCTCAAAGCTGTCTCTTTGTCTTCTTCTTATCGCTCTCTCCCCTGTATCTATATATATAATATATATATATATATATAATGTTTCTCTCTCCCCTGTATATATAATGCTTCAATAGAGATTTTTGTTTTGTTTTCAGTCTGTAAACAGTACTCTAATTTGAGTCATTAAATTTTAATCTAATAACTAAAATAATATTAACATTGAATTTTAATCTAATAACTAAAATAATATTAACAGATTTATTAAAAAAATTATTATAATTAATACTTAAATAAATATAAAAAATTATTTAAAACAAAGAAATAGGTAAATGAGTTGGTCAATTTTTTTTATTTCTTTATTTTATAAGAAAATGAAACTAGTAAAAAATATTTAATAATCCCAAATTACTTTTAACTATCTTATTCAGTGAAAAAAAAATAACAAAAGATGTACAAATTTTAAGCTGTTTCATGCATAATTTTTTTTTAAAACAAATTTTCTTTCATTGTAGTTGCTTTATTTATTTTATGTTTTTTAAGAAAACAACTTATTTATAATATGAAAATTATNAAATTAATCAAACTTACCCATCTATGGAGTAAAAACAAAAATACTCATTGAAAACTCACCTATATATATATATATATTATATTATATTTTGCATATTCTTTTTTCTGGTTCCAAAGTTTTTATTTCTGGATCTAATTTTTCTTCTCTGGCAGTAGCTTCTCATCTGGTGTTGTGAAATATATTGATTGAAGTACGATTATTTTTTTCAATTTTTCTAGGTTGGTTTCTTAATTGAATTGGGATTTTGATTTTTATTGCTGATTTGTGTTGCTATTATGATCATTTTTTTTATATAATATTGTTTTTATTACAGTTTAGTGGTTTTGTGTATATTTCTATACTTTTCTAAATTATTTTCCGTAATTAGAAAATATTTTCTGTTTGGTTTATATATATTTAGGCGTGGAACATACGATTTTTATAATAGTATATGATTTTCCTGTTCTGTGGGTATTGTTGATAAACATGTTCAGTATTTTCTTATTTGATTCATATATTTGTACTTGTGGTATATATAATTTTTATGGTGGTATATTGTATTCATGTTTTATAGGTATTGTATGTTCAATATTTTTTTATTGATTCATATATTAGTTAAATTAGTTTTTAATTTAGATTTATTAGTTAAATTATGTTCATTCAATGTTAAATTCTACTAGTTCATAGTTAAATTGTACTAGTACATTCTTTTGGCTCATAGATAAACTCTGATGATTCATAAATTTATATGTGTGAGTCATAAATTTATAATTATGTTTCATAACTTAAGTGTTAATAGATAATATTAATATTTTAATTCATAGTTAAAATGTACTAGTAAATAATTAAATTATGTTAGTTCATAGTTAAACTCTTCTAGTTTATAACTAAATTTTATTGGTTCTCCTATAATTTTGTGATTCATAAGTTTATTTGCATTGTTTATAAGTTTAAAATTATAGTTCATAAGTTTATATGTGTAGTTCATAAATTCAAAATTTTTTACTTTTTGATATATGACTTTAACTATTTCATATTTTTTTTTACTTGTTGCTTCATACTTTTTTCTTTATAGTTCATATTTTTTATTTTTAAACTGCATATACAAGTGCATACTTTTTTTATCGACAAATTTAAGTTAATATTTTCATGTGCTTCCACAAATTGTACTCTGGGAACTAGTCAACACTTATAATATATATTATTTAGACTATTTTGAATATGGTATGATATATGTAGTTTTATACATAGTATATGACTTGTAAAATCTAATAGTTTCTTTCATAAAAATAAAGTTGATTGTGGAATGTTTATCATCCAAAAGGTAAAGGCATTAAGGATGGATGTGAGCTTAGAAGAAGTAACACAAGACAAAATAATATTCTAGTAATAAAATATGGTTGCAGAACTTCATCACTAAACTGAAGAGAAGAGGAGAAATGATTATGAAAGCGATAAAAAAATAAAAAAGTGAAATTGATGATAAAGATACGGTTTTATTTGGTGTAATTAGATTGAGGGAAATTTAAAATTGAATGAAGTTTATTCATTTGACAATGATGATTATTTTAAATATTTTTAATTATAAAGATGATAAATATGGTTCATAAATATTGAAATATTATGACTTTATGAAAATATCATTGAATTCATTACATTTTGTGTATATTTTTGAAATATTACTGCATCTCAAAATCTTTTTCTTCTTCTTCTTCTTGCTATAACGATAGAACATATGAGTTAATATACAATAATGATAGGATATGTCTATAGTTCATAACGTCATTTGAGTGGTTCATAAACTTAAGTGTGTAGTTCAAAGATTATGTGTTCAATTCATATATTCACAAACTTATGTATATATCAGGTTTATAAAGCCATTTGAGTAGTTCATATACTTATATATGTGGTTCACATATTATGTATACATGAGGAAATAAAATAGGGACATGAATCTATAAATAAGTTACATAAACATATAAACCATTTTGTTTGAATAATTCTTGATTTTATACTTCTTAATACATATTACATGATACGTATATATTTTGATATACTACTTATCAAAACAAATGAGCCTTTAAAAAATAATGAACAAGTGAAAATAAACCGGAAACTATAATGATAACGAATTAATATAAAACACTATTTAACAAAAAAATTACTACGACTGTAACAACAAAAACCTAATAATCAGTCATAAGTTTTCATCTTCTTTGAAATACTTTTGCAATTCTACATGGATTGAATTCTTATAAGCTTTTCGATTGTGGCTGTATTGTTTGCATTGACCACAGTATACTTGTTTCTTCTGAAACTCATCAGCAGAGAGGATTCGCTTCTTTTTCAGCCTGCCAGGATTAGCTTCCTTAAGAATATATGGGAGAATAATTTGCTCTCAATGAACAACCCCAATCAGTTTGACTTCCAACTCGATGAAAAGCTACATTTTAGAAAAATAAACCAAGTACATGAATCTAAAATAAAGGTATATAAGCACATGAACCACAACAAAAAATGGTCATCCAAACATTATTCCAAAAAAAATAAAGCATATGCATTATTAAGCATACAAGGTTCATAAGCATATGAGCTACAATAAAAAGTATAGAAACCAAACACAAAGTACTAAATATGTTCAACAATACTATACTATGACCAAAAATATATTACCACAAAAATCATAGATATATATATATATATATATACCACAACTATAAAGATATGAGCCAAATAATAAATAACAAATATGCAAGAACTACAAAACACTATTACTATATACCCACCTCAAAAATCCTATATACTACGTCCAAAAATTTATGAACAAAAAAAGAAAATACTTAACATATTCATAAACAAAAACTAGAGAACAGAGACATCATATACCAGCGCAAAAAATACATATACTACAACAAAGAATTTATGAACCGAATTAAAAAAAGTGATTATGTTCAAGAACAAAAACCAATAAATAATAATGCCATATACCACTACAAAAAATTCATCTAATTATAAAAAATAATTCAAAAATCATATACCATGACCAGAAATATCATATATAACCTTAAAAATCAAATATACCATAACAAAAAATATGAACTAAATAAGAAAATACCTAACATATTCATAAACAACAACTAGATAAAAGAGACATTATATACCAACACAAAAATCACATAAACTAGAATAAAGAATTTATAAACCGAACTAAAATAGTGAATATCTTCAGTTTCAAAAAGTAACGAACAATAATACCATATACCACCACAAAAAATGTATGTACTACGAAAAAAATTCATTGACCAGTACAAATTATGAAAAACAATTTAAAAACACATAGATTAACACATATAAAGATTAATTAATAACAAAAAATAAGATTATACAAGAAATGAGCAGTATTTGCAAAATAAATTAGCAATAAAAATCAAAAGCCCCAAAATAAGACACAATACAATAAAAAAATCAAAATTAAAACTCTTATAAACAACACAACACATACCTCCAAAGATAAAGAATGAGTTCGCCAAAAACGATGCTAGAGAATAACCTTAAAATGCCAGAAAACTTGAAAAAATTTGTCAGAGAAGAACCTCAAAACACCGGAAAACATGAAAATTTTCATATGAAATAAGAGAGAGAGAGAGAGAGAGAGAGAGAGAGAGAGCGAGAGAGAGAGAGAGCAACTGAGCAAGAGAGAGAGAGAATGAGAAAAAAATGATTAAAAAAAAGCAAAAAGGAAAGGAAAAAAATAACTCAATAAAGATAAAGGAAAGGCAAAAAGGGAAATAAAAAAATAATTTTAAATGGTGTTGACATTTACCTATAAGATTTAAAAGTTTGACACATACTTTAAACAAATTTAAAAAGTGGTCATCCACTACATTATCTTTTTTATTAGCTACTTTTCCTATTATCAGTGGGTATACCCATCAATAAGAGATGGGCTTGGCCTACCACACCTAATTGTGATGGACATGCCATTCTACTTGCTTGTTGGGCCCAATCAATTCTCCCTCACAAAGGTAGTATCTCCTAACTCCATAATGTTGCCGTCAGTTTGCCATTTCCGAGTTCAAGAATTTTAACCCACTTCCCTTTCAAAGCACACACACACAGTGTTATCAGATGGGCTTTCCCCGTCTCTTAAGATCGACTAACCTATGTGCAAGTGTTGTTCATATGGAACTTTTCCCCTATTCGGCTTTCAAAGTTCTCATTTGAATATTTGCTACTACCACCAGGATCTGCGCCGACAACCGCTTCGCCCAGACTCGCGCCCTATGTTTTGCAGCGACCGCTACACCCTCCTACTCATCACCAGGCCCCGACAGCCGGGTGTAGGTTGCTCGCTTAAGCGCTATCTATTTTCGGGGCTAGTTGATTCAGTAGGTGAGTTATGACATACTCCTTAGCGAATTTCGACTTCTATGACCACCATCCTACTATCTTAATTGACCAACACCCTTTGTGGGTTCGAAGTTAGTGTGCATTTAGGTACTGTAACTTGGCTTCCGGTTTATCCCATATCGCCAGTTCTGCTTACCGAAAATGGCCCACTTGGAGCTCTCGATTCTATGGCACGGCTCAAGAAAGCAGTAGCGCTGTCCATAAATACCCTTTTTTTAAGCATATTTCATAAATACTAGTTTTTATTTTTATTTCATAAATACCAACTTTTATGCCCCTTTTTGAGAAATTTATAACACAAGTGTTTTACATATGAAAATGTTATATATTTTATGAATAGAAATTGTACCTAAAATTGGTGTACATTTCAAAATGTGTATCATGTGTACAAATTTACACTATAAATATAAATTATAGATAAAAATTTATACTACACATATTTACATATAACATGTGTGCTTAAAAACGATTATTTTGGAAAGAATAAAAAATGAGTTTATGGAATATAATGCACAAAAATAGGTACTGTGTATAAATTTCTCCATTTTTTTTCTTTGAGCTTCTTACAATATTCCAGATCCAAAGTATCCAAAATTAAAAAAAAATCTCTATTGGGATGAATTTTTGAAAAATCCTAGATTTATTTAGAAAAATATCATTTTAAAAAGTTTGTTTAGTAAAATAACATTTTAATAAATATTTAGAAAAATTACTATTTTTTATTCAAAATTGGTATTTTATAATGTCGAGGTACCTAGTGGGGTTACTTGGGGTAACCAATCTAATTGCTTAAGGCAACTGGTCAAGTTACCTAAAATAACTTGATTGGTTACTTCAAGTATCTCATCAATTTATAAAAAAAGATTTATTTTTCTAAATATTTTTAAAAGTGGCATTTTTCTAATTAAAATCCAGGATTTTTCATTTTTTTTGAAAATATATCATAAAAAATCAAATTTCCTCTTTTTTTTTTCCTTGTTGTGTTTTTGTTTTATTTTATTTTTTGGTCTTATAATAAAATAACCGAATTTTGTACACATTTTAAGCAAATATCAATTTTGTTTAGTCTTGTAGCAAAATAATTGATATTGATATATATTTATATATATAGGGCTTCTAAGAAAATTCCAGACCCACAATACCAAAAATTGAAAAATCCCGAAGGGGTTGATTTTTTTTTTTGAATCCCATATTGATTTAGAAAAATATCAATTTTTAAAAGTTTTATTAGAAAAATAACACTTTTAAAAAATATTTAGAAGAATAATATTTTTTAAAAAATTGATACTTTTCAATAGTACTCAAGCTAACCAATTAGGTTACTTAGGATAACCAATCCAGCTACTTGAACTAATTGATCGAGTTATCTCAGGTAATTCAACTAGGTACCTTAAGTATCTCTTCAATTATTAAAAAGTAGTATTTTTATAATTCAATCTGGGATTTTCAAAACAATTTCAAATTCTAGAATTTTTTATTTTTTTTAAATTATCATAAAAAGTAAAATTTTCTCATATATGTATACCAAATGTAAAATAATATGTACCAATATGAAAATTAATGCACTCACTACATAAATTAGAGCTGGTATATAAATAGATATATCAAATTTAAAAATGCATATACTTAGTCATTTAGCTATACGAAGATAAAAATAAACATTTCTTAAAACTAAGTGCAAAAAAAAGGACATAATCTCTAATATCCTTTGTTTTCCCTTCTCTCTCTTTCTAACTGGGATTTCAAAAGATTTTTAATTTCCTAAAAAATAAAACAAATACAAACACATCAGTTTTAAAAAAGTTGGAAAAAAATATGGCACTTAAAGGTAAATTGTGTTTTTTAAGAAGAATGTGCAACTTTTAGTGATGAGTATTTTATACAAAAATTATGGTGCGTATGAGTGTTTTACCCCTTTTTTACTTTTGTAGGAGTGACTTTAAAAATTTCTTTTCTAGGAATCCTAGAGAAGCCAAAAGACCAAAATATCTCCTAGCCAAAATAACTCAACGCCAAACTCTCGTCTGCCAATCCAAACCTAAACCTCTTCTTTCTCATTTAATGGCCACCCAAGTCACCAAGCTTAGCCTGATCACTCGACCCTCCCAAGCTGACCAAGCCCAACCTACCTCTACCTCCTTTGATGCTTCCTCCTCCCTACCACCCTCGCGAGCTTGCCGAGTCAACTTGGTCTCAAAGGCCACCAACCAAGCCGACCTTCGTCGCCCTGAGGCCTCTATTTTAGCCACTAGCTTAAGCAGCCCTGCTTGCATCTCCAGCTCTAGCTACAAGTTCTCCACTGACACATCCATCTGCGTATATTTCGGCTCCAGCCCGAGTGGCCACCAAGAATTTTCTCGCAAAGTGGTACAATTCGTCGTCAACCCCGTCATGGCAATGTGAGCTTCGGGGCTAGGATGTCATGGTGTTCCAACGCAAGTTTCGAAGGAAAAAGTTTTGCCTACCCCTTTTTTTTTTAGCTGGTTTCTAACTCTTTGTTATGCTTTGCTGACCTTGTACTTGATGAATTGCTTGAATGAAGTTTTTTCACTTTATAGCTCTGTAATGACTTCCATGTGTTTGATGAATTGCTAAATAAAGTTGTTACTCATTGATGGCCCCTGTTTGTGTTAATAATTGAATATTTTAGTATATAATAATTAATGAGTGGAATGTTGTGTGCTTTTGGAATGATTTTGGATTGAATTTGTGATTACAAATGGATTTTGGGATTGATTTTTATATGTGTTGGATTGATTCGTGACAATGATAGTTTTTTGTATATTGGATCGTCACAAATTGTGAACGAAGAATGGTGAAGATCAAGAGGAAGGTGTAATATTGTGCATTTTTGGAATGATTTTGGACTTAATTTGTGACTATAAATGGATTTTGGGACTGATATTTGTGTGTGCTGGATTGATCTGTAACAATGACAGTTTTTTGTGTGATAAATCATCACAAATTATGACTTTAAATTATAAGACAAATTGTGACAATATTTGTAAAACAGACACAAATCTTGTGACTAGCAGTCACAATCAGGTTTACGTGGTACAAATTATGATTATCATAAATTATATATGCTAGTATCACAAATACACACACACACACACACACACACACACACACACACATATATATATATATATATATATATATATAACTATTAAATTTGTTATTCAATGTGAATGCTTATTTTGTTTTTGTAAGACAAACACAAAATTTATGACTAACAGTTGTAAATCAGGGTTACATAATACAAATTATGATTATCATGACTTATGTGATTGTTGGTATCACATATATTGACTCTTAATAAAATTTATATCATGGTTTTTCTTGTAAAATTAGATTTGTATTAGACAAATATTACAAAGTCATTGTTAGCCAATAGGGAATATTTATTCTTCTTTTGTAAAGTTAGTATAAATTTTATGACTAAAAGTCACAGATCACGATAACATTTCAAGATTGTACAAATTACGTACGATAATATAATTTCACAATATTCATAATGATGTAAACTATATTGTGACCTTGAGTTCCAAAACTGTGATCACGAGTCACAAATTGTGACTACTTCTAATCACGAAGTTAGTAACAATAGAAAACAAAATTTCCTTAAAAAAAATGGAAAACAAACTTGAGATAACATGCTGTCAAAAAACTATGACAAATGGTCACGCAATTTAGTATCATATAAGAGCATTTTCACAATAAATATTTTTCCTCAAAAAACTGCTAGAAATGTAATTTTTTGCTCCTAAAAACGAAATTTTGAAAAACACTTTGAGACAAGTAAAATAAAGGCAAAAGACTCATAGTTTCCATAATTTCCCTACTCTATACTATGATGCCTATACATACAATAGTTTTCTTATTGTATATAATTAAACCAGTGATCTTTCCCACAAGGGAGGAAAACTACAATGAGAAATAACAATAACTAATTACATAGACGTGCAACGCCAGCTAATAACTAATTACATAGACGTGCAACGCCAGCTAATGCCTTATCTCGTGGGGCGACGTATTTAACGATGTGCCTGGTGCAAGGTTGAGAGACAACAGTCCAGAGACAGATCCCACAAACATGATTATGTTCAGATAGTGAGTGTATTGCATAAAATGAGAGGGTACTTAAGAAGGGTACCAATTTTATTGGTAATCAGTCACTCTGGTTACACAAAAATGAATACATTGAATTCAATGCCAACTCTTACAATGGTATTGGAATAGTTTTCGCAACATTTTTTCTAGAGTTACAGTAAGTTTGAAGATGAACTTCGTCAATTGTGCCAAAACCAGATAGCAGGACTCCCAAGTCTTCCAACTTACGAACATCGCGTGGAAGAGGAGACTGCCAAAGGCCATCCCACCACGCTGGAGGGAGAATTGGCGTGAGGGCACATTGGTTTGGCTGGTTGTGACAACTTAGGAGGCCTGCATATCTATTCCAGACATGTCCCCACCCAATCTGAAATCTTAGTCCTTCTCTCAGCAAGTTCCTTTGGAAGCTGCTTAAGAAAGAGAAACTAGAACCGGTAGAGTTGTCACCTGAAAAAGATTGGAGAAGTGTTCAGAATTCATAGGCAGAATCCCTTCGAAAAAAGAATGATTCAACTACTGTAGAGCCTAGAAGTACCTAAACTGTTGGCCGCAGCGAGTGCCGCAATTAATTGCGCATATGTGGTTCCAACACGCCTATGAGCCCCAGAAACAACAGCATGTTTTGCTCGTGATGCAAGGAAGAAGTCCACAAAGGCAACCCATCTGGGTGCTGGCCCCCAATCTTTCACTCTAAATTCGGGACCTTGCAAACGATTCACATGCATTGAAACATTTCCTCTAAAATGTTCATAATTAAAATGAAAAACCTGGTAAAAGCACAAGTAACTCATTGGTAAAAGCTCAGAGTCTAACGGCAACAACCTTACATCAACCAAAAGTAAAGGATATTATAGTGCCAAGTCATATCTAACCAAGACTAGACATTTTGCAGCCCTATTTAAAAGCCCTAAGTTCTAAAGGCCAAACACGCCTGTGCATTGCAGTCACTGAAGAGTGTACGTACACAAGTGGCATATATTGCAGTCAGATGCGATGAAGTGATGTGATAAGCCTCCAATGTGTTTCACATATGCTAGGAGGAAGAAAAAAGATGATGTGGCAATATGAGGTGGTTGCTAGAAGGGATTCCGTTATCATAGGTAGAATTAGAGGGAGAGTATCTAAGAGTTTTATGGGGAGGGTTTCAGTATGACATCAGGGTGGTTAGTTTGTTGAGATAGTTTCTATTTAGCTGGGGGTCAGGGAATGTAAGAAGCATCTGGATAATGAAGTTGTAGAGCCTTGCTCTTGGGAGAAAACCAGGTTCTCAAATTCCTGGCTATGTAATTCCTTTTTATTCCTATCAATAATGCTAATATCATTCTCATCATCTAGTAAAACCATACCTGCAGTAGCTCTGTCTATCATGATGCTTGCGTTTATAGCCTAATTCAGTAAACAAAATAATTACCTCCGCAAATTTACTAATATCAGGTGTAATGCTTGTCACAAGGGAGGGAGTATCTGAAACTAAGACCACCCTGGGCCTTGAGGTCGTGTTAAGATTGTGTGTGGCTTTTCTGATGCAGTTCAGGGCCGCCTGTACAGCTCCTATAGACCTGAAATATGGCATGCAACAACCAGCATCAGTAGTCACTCAAAGTCATACCCTTGTGTAGATACAACATGCAGCATTGCAACTAGCACATGTAATGTTTGTTGAAGCTTTTTCTAGTTCCATATACATTCAAATTCATACCCAGATGAGGTTTCATGTACCACTAATTAGGGTCTGCTTTCCATCAATGACTCCAGACCGGAGGTTGCATCTTATTTTAACTCTTTATACAAGGCACTAGGGAAATCATAACAAAAATTTGAGAGAAATTAAAGTTTCATACCTGTTCATAAGCATCCGCATGTGCAATGAAATATCAGGGTCGGCTCCACCTCTAAGAACCCAATTTACTGCTTCCTCAACACTCTGTGAGGGAGATATGAGAACTCTCATCAATTCCCCAAATACATTAGGCCGAGACTGGAGAGCCTCAAACCTTCCAAATAAATCAGAAGCAGCAATCCTCATCTCAGGATGTATGTTCTTCAAGAAAAATTGAACTGCCACAGCATCTGTGGTACCTTGAAACCTGCATTACAAGGGTAACTGCTGTGGGATGGTGCCTGTGGACTCGAAGAAAAGGTTAAACAAAAAATCTTCTTATGTTACCATATGATAGGTTGCTTCCATGTCCTCCAATTGCTACAGAGAACATTTGTTTGCATTGGCTTCTCAAAACTATCAGTCCTTATACTAAGACGCCTTCCGTACTTTCTCTCACATTTATTGTGTCTCCAGAGATGCTTGATTTCTTTCAAGGTAAAGGAAACATTGGAATAAGAAATGTAATCCCCGAAAGGAAATTTTTCCCTGGAATAAGTAAGAGACATCAATTAGCACAAAGTAAGAGCATAAATGACTCAACATTAATACTAGGTCCACATCTGATATCGAAACCAAACAAAGATAGATGCAAAGAAATGCCTTTTAAGGCATTAGAGCTGACATACTATATGTACACGAGATGACAATAATGGTGCAAAACACACAGCCCTACTAGATCCGAAGACTGCCCTACTACCGTTACATGTCAAAAATCAACTGAAATATATGTACATATACAGGATAGTCATTTATCTGGATAAGTCATAAAACCATCTTTCTCTAAGATTTCAATCTATTTTTTTCTTTTTCCCTAGAAAAAGACAATTAAAACAAAGCAGAAAGGCTTGAGAAAGAACCAATATGCCTGGTTTGCCCAATGATTAGGGACCGGTTTAACATTATACTCAAAGCTGCCGCACTTAAAATCTTGTACATTTCATTTCCAAGACCGGCCTCTGAAGCCTTGCCCAAAACAAACCCATGTCGGCAGAACTGCTCCGGAGGAAAACTCTGTACTCTCTGTGCGCCTGAAATTGAAAATAAGCTTATCAAAATTTCTACTTATCCATTCACACAGCATATAATGGAATGTTTGTAACCGTCCAAAACGTTTTCTGTAATTGCACGTCAAAAATGAAATTTTCTAGGAAAATTTGATAAAATAGAAGCTTGAACTTTTAGACTCTTTTAACTTGTAAATTGTCAAAATTACCTTCAGTGAGATGACTATTTCTCTACTTAAAATGGAATACGATATAGTCTGTTATAGCACTTGAATGTGTTTCAAATGATGCTTAGATTAGTTTTCAATTGGTGTTTGAAAAGTGTCAGGCATCGTTTCACATCACATAACAATGGTGTGTGAAGCTAAGTTCGAACAATACACAAGCTAAAAGGGTCAAAAAAAGTACAAGAAACTTCTGGGACTAGTTTTCAATCTAAGGGTCTATCCCATCAAGTTTCCCAATTTTCTTTCAAACTGAAAACTCATAATGCAAAATCTAACTTATCTTAGAATAGCAGGGTTCTTATCAAATGCAAAATCTAACTTATCTTAGAATAGCAGGGTTCTTATCAAATGCAAAATCTAACTTATCTTAGAATAGCAGGGTTCTTATCAACTAATACACAATGGGAAATACGGTAATTAAATCTGACTCCTACAGTATCATTCTTAAGCAGAAATGAATGAGTAGTGTACCATTGAAAACAAAGTGTTGATTGATGATTCTTCTGACTTTAAGACTATTCTCCCAAAACCCATCTCTGAAATCGTCCTTCCCCATCTCCTCCACCGTCGCACATGGCCTCGTCCCCTTTTTCCTCGTCTCGGTCCCATTTACAACACCGCCACCGCCAACGGTTTCTGGGTCTGGGTCAGAATAATGAACCCTTGCTGCGGCTTGCTTGACAAGAGAGTTAAGGCTCGCCGGAGGATCAACGGGTCTTAGATTAAGCATGAACAACCCCATTGCGCCAAAAAACGCGCACACCATCACGAATGAGCGTATCGAAACCCAAACCCGTCTCCTTCTCGATCCACCATGCCTCATTTGACTGAGCTTCTTTCCTTCCATCCTTCTTATCCTCTTGATTTGACTAGATCTCAGACCACAGATCCGTGGTCGTCCCCAACGATCGAGATTTCGAGCTCAAAAGCTCAGTCACTGAATGAGAGTCGTACAATGGTAATGGTAATACTCCCGATTTGTTTATTATTTGAAAAAATAAAAAAAAAAAAAAAAGGTGGATACGGGTTTGTCTCAGTCCATTTTCTCACCTCGACAGGGGCCCAATTAATAGAATGGGCTTGGACTATCCTATCTCCCATTTTCTGGCCCATTCGACTAGCTTACTGGGCCACTCTTTTTACAAAGGTAGATGGACCTGACTAGCGGTGTTTGGGGGTTAAATAACCTTTTTAGGAGTATTTTGTAGAATGACTTTTTTAGGCTTGTTAGCAGTTGCAACGTGACCATACATGAGTTCACAATATCTGAGGTCATAATACTATCCAAGAAAAGATATAGATTAGTGGTCGTGAATATTGTGGCCAAAGGTAACTAATATACGGACAACAATATTGTGGCCAAATTAGGCTTATTGACATTAGTGGTTGGTATTAGTTGTAGGACCAACAATTTAGGTCACAACACGATAATACGATTCGAATCTGACACGAAATTAGTATGTTTGGTTTTATCTTAAACAAATATGAGTCAAAACAAGTTAAACCCGATTAAATAGTAGGTCAAAAGTAGGTTAAGCTCTGAAATCGACACATTTAGCACACTTAAATTTATTTGAAGCTTTACATTAAACTATGTGTATTATGATTTAAAACTTCTTTTTTATATTTTATGTATTAAAACTTGAAAATTTTATTTTATTTTAAACTTTTGATTGCTTATTATATTTATTTGATTCATTATAATTGATTGGTTATATTGGAAATATTAAATAACTTAACAGATTATACCAAATTATATTAGAAATGTGAAATAGATTAACATGTTAAACTTAATATGTTAACAGATTATGTCATATTGAACTAAATACAGCATAGTTAACATTAACATATTAAATTGAGTTCAATTAATGGGATAAACGGTACACAAGTTAGCTGGTCTTGTTAGGTTGGACAGAACTTGAATATAACATGTTTGAATATCGTGTTAAACATGTCGTGCACAAGTTAACCTATATATTTAGTGTGTCGTATATGTGTTTATAAATGATGACACGAGTAATAAACATATTCAGTTTGGGTTTGGTAGTTGCTTAATATATATATACCTCAACACGATACGAATACGATACAATAACATGAATTGTCACTCTTGTGTTAGTATTAATTAGGTCATTATTAGTTTTATTTGTAGTTTAAAGTCGATGCTGAAAATAATGAAGGGAAAATTTGATTTTATATGGTAAAATTTAAAAACAAATTGAAAAATCATGGTTTAAAATATTTTGAAATTCTCAAATTTATTTAGAAAAATTCAACTTTTGAAAATATACATACCACTTTTACAACTCATAAAGTACTTGAAGTAACTTGGGATAACGAGTCTGGTTTCCTCAAGTAACTCGATCGGTTATCCCAAGTAACCCGATTAGTTATCTCGAGTATCTATGAAAAATACCAATTTTAAGAAAAATTGACATTTTTAAAAATATTTTAAGTGTTTTTTTTTATATATATTTTTTAAAAAATAATATATGTCTAAATAAATCTGGAATTTTTCAAAAAGTTTAGCTCATTTAGGATTTTTCTTTTTTTTTTTTAGACTTTGGGCTTGGTTTTTGTAAGAAGCCCAATAATGAAAAAAGTTGAAAGAAAAGGGATCTTTAGCCAAATGGCCGAATTTTAGATCATAGTTTACAAAAATAGTGTTTTACAAAACTATTAAAAAATGGTTGAATTTAAAAAATAGTCATTTTTCAATTTTAATATATCAAAATATATTGATTTATTTTTTGAAAATTGAGTTTATTTTAAAAAAAATTAATTTACTTCTTCAAAAATTGATTTATTTTATACAAAATAAATCAACTGAAAACCAACCATTTATGAAAATAAATTTATAAACAGCCATTTTTTTTGGGTTGATCTTTAAAAAAAAAAAGACTATTTCTTATAAATACTCTAAATAAAAATTAAAGTGTATGCCTATTTTTAACACTTTCTTTTAATAAATTTCTATTTTTCTCTTCTTAGAGCTAAATGGTATATATATTCTTGCACATGGTATATCTACTTATATACCAACTTTAACTAATGTACAGAGTATAAATACTGAGTATATTAATTTTTATACTGAGTAATTCATATTTTACACTTGATATATAAAATGATATATTTGTTATTTTGCTACACGACTTGAAAACAGACATTTATCTAAAATAGGCCAAAATTTTGGTCATTTTGATATTAGCCCCTTAAAGAAGAGGTATTTTCCAAGATAAACTATGAATGTAAATCCCTATTAGTTTTAGTATTTTTTTTGAGCTTCTTATAGAAATTCAGTATGTGGTTAAAAATTGAAAAATTTTGGATGAGCTGATTTTTTGGAAAAATCTCAAATTTATTTAGAAAACTATCGCTTTTAAAAGTTTTTAGAAAAGTATAAGTTTTAATAAATATTTAAAAAAATACTATTTTTTTTCAAAATTAGTATTTTTTTAATAATACTTGAGATAACTAGTTGGGTTACTTTGGATAACCAATCTTGTTGTTTAAAGTAACCAATCAAGTTATCTCAGATAATTTAACAGGTTATCTCAAGTATCTCGTTAATTAATAAAATTTTTTAAGTATTTTTAAAAGTGATATTTTTCTTATTAAATCGGGAATTTTTTAAACAATTTCAAATTTTAAGGTTTTTCAATTTTTTTTAAACTTTTACCATAAAAAATCTAATTTCTTCTTTTGTTTTTTAATCACTAGGCAACTTTGAATGAGAAATATGAATTAGACATTCAATTTTGGTGGAACCTTAATAAACAAAATAAATCGAATCTAAATCTTAAGATATAGCTACTATTAATGTGATGGTTCGTTATTGGCCTTTTTTTTAATAAATAATGCTTGAGATACTAATATTTATATTAAAATTTTAATACCAATACATGTGACATGTGATTTGTCACCACTCAATTTGTGATAATATTTATTCTATTTGTAGTAAGTATTAACATACTAATTAGATGATAATAACTTACATGTTACATATATTAGTATAAAAAATTTGTACATATATTAGTATAAAAAATTTGATACAAAAGTTTGGACATGTAGTATTATCTTTTTCTGTTTGAGAATGACAATCCTTTGATATATTATGGTACTCCAAGAGAAGGGTATGCAAAACAAAATATAATTGCATGCCCATAATTATAGTATCTATCTTTGAAAAGATCTTACGAAAAGTAGATGACAATAATTTTACAAGAATAAACATTATGCAACTGGTATATATTACTATATTACTTTATATATTGCAGCTGTTTTGGAACAACCTTCCCATGTTTCAAAATCATAACCGCGGAGATCGTGATCAGAAAACGGACAGGACCATCATGAGATATGTAGAGATTAAATTTTTTTTTTTGGATTGAAATTAGTCTAACATTTTCGAAGGTTATACACATGCATGTATTTATATTATATATATATATATATATATATATATGAGTGATTGTTTTAATAGAATTTTCTATTTATCAATAGGTACTCTAATTTTGGTCATTGAATTTTAAACTAATGATTATAATAATATTACTAATTTTATAAAAAAAATCTAATTAATATGTATATATATATATAGAAAGTTATTTATAATTAAAAATATTGACAACTTGTTCATATTCATGACCTATGAGTTGGACAAGTTTTTTTTTTTTTTCAATCATCTTTTCATTATTTTTTTTGTTTTCATTCCTATTCTATGTTTCTTTATCTCTTACCAATTATATACAAGTGTAACTTTATTTATTTTTTAAAAATTTTATATTTCTCACACACATACAGCCAAACAGTTGGCGATCAATAGAAAATTGACCACATTTCATGCAAAGACTGATCATAAAATCTTGTTTGAATTACACAGCAGCTACTGGATGCATAATGCATTATTTGTAACAACCAGATGGGCATTGATTATTTTTCCAAGCTCGAGGTTTTTACTACACGCTGCAACTAATTTGTTGAAGTCCTAGATAACTTTAGTCCTTTAAAATTTTCTCCTACACACACTATTCTCTTTCTTTTTTTTTTTTCTTTTTTTTGTCATTTCACGTTTTTTATAAAAAATTATTTTTTAATAAAAAATAAACTATTTTTGATTAATGATTTGAAAATTATTGATTAAAATATTACTTTTATATTTTTTTTATNTTTTTTTTTTTTTTTTTTTCATTTCACGTGTTTTATAAAAAATTACTTTTTAATAAAATAATAAACTATTTTTTGATTAATAATTTGATTATTATTGATTAAAATATTATTAAATTCACTCAAGAGCATAATATTTAAAACAATGAAAACATAATTGAAGAGTTAAATACATTTTTGTTTTTGAACAAAACATTATTTGCCATAGTTGATAGTCTAGTTATTAATTTAATATATTGTACATAAACATGCACATATTTTTTAATATATAACCCAATTACATTTATGGTAATTTTAAATGAAAATAATGAATATACATCATCATTAATTTTAAATGAAAATAATGAATATACATCATCATAAATGAACTTTAAAGATGATTAATTTAAAAAAAAGTTAAAGTAGAATGAAATTAATAAGAAAAAAAACTTACATATGATTAATAGAAGTACCTATAGATGTCATTTTTCAATGAAATTCATAAGTAACTTTATTTTGCACATGGTTCTATAGATGAGTGTTTTAGTTCATATCAATATATTAAAATCATAGACATATTGTCACAACCCAAAACTCAGGGTAGTGGCAGAAAGAGAATTTCGTAAGGATGAGAAATTCCTTGATTTATTTGAAAACTTCTAGAAGTTATAGTTTTATAAAACAGTCAATTTTAGATAAAATATTTAGAATTCCATCCTATGATTCTCTCGCACAGTTCATATACACCATTAAATATAGATCGAATAAATACCGAAAAAAACGTAAATTAAATATATATTCAAACATCATCATCATCCACGTCAGAGCAGGTATCAGAAGGGCATACATAAGTTCATAGACAAAAATAGAAAGTAGTAATCTTGGTTAATTGCTAAAAAAAAACTCAAATGATCCAAACCCCATGACAACACACTTCAAGCATTACCAAGATAACGAACTACAATCCTAATGGCCTCTTACTCTTCTTGATTTCCAAAATTGCACTAGACACCACCTGAGGAAGGGAGGAAGGGAGTGAGCATAAAATGCCTAGTAAGAAAAATAATTACCTCGATCGAAAACATTTGAGTGATGGAAAGCTCCTACATGGTTAGTTTAAATCCAATACATACATATATGATAATCCAAAACCAGAAATCGTCACGTATATGTATAAATAAATCAGTATAATCAAAATCATTCAATTCAGATGCACATGACACAAATCAACTCATACCCATGAGCTCACATCCTCTCATTTGTAAAACCCAGAATGATGGCACTAAGTGTACCTAACAGCATGCCTGACACCTAAGCCCATACCCGGATGGGACACTCATATGTGGCTTACCAAACCTAGAGAGGCAACCGAATTGTCTACGCCTACCAAATGGGGAGGTAATCAAAAGTAACAAAGCCCCACACAACGGGTTTACGGATTCTATACCGATGGTGGGGCACGCAACACCATACTGTAAACCACGATGCTAATACAGTGCTCATGTATGATCCTATGATACGTGCAACACTGAACTGAAGTGTGAAAATAATTGTACTCTAGTTTTTCAATAAAATAAGTATATTAGGTTTTTATAGAAAAACGGGCAGCACAACAACCCTATTTTTGATATACCCAAAATAACTTGCACCCAGAAAATCTCCAGAGCAATACAGTATATATATGTATATCATACTATCATAGTCCGTCACATATATTCAAAAAAAATCAAAAATCACATTTGTTTTCATATATTACAGAAAATAAGTTTTATTCGAAAATAGTATAAAATGAAGGTAACCGAATTCCTATCTCACAACAATAGCAATACCACGTTATTAAATCCTCAAGGCATTGTCGACGATCGTCTGGAGGGTCGGGAACCAATTTCAAGCCATCGATCATCCTCTTACGAAAAACTAACTTCTCAACGGAGCTTCAATTCCACAAACGGACTCTTCACTGAATTTCTAATACCCAAAATAGCTAAGTTAGATAAATAACTTGTCCAATTTGGGTCCGGACCCATACCAGACCGGTGGCACGCAAATCTTAGCCGTCCCATTTCGATTTTTATGCCGATCACTAAACATAAGTAATATATATATATATATATATATCAAACTTTCCCATTTTCCGAGTACAATCCAAAAATGACAACAAAAACACG
>JXTB01000033.1:772518-817402 GCA_002914805.1 Parasponia andersonii
ATACTATTTAATGTTTTATCTCTCTCTACTTTTTAATCATCAAAAGATGAGTAAAATTGATTTTAATAACTACAACGCGTATAACTATATTTAATGTTTTTTCTCTCTACTTTTTACAATGAAAAATATACGTGCTAATTTTTAATTGAATAAAATAATACTTATAGATAATTTAAAAAATATATATACTATATTAATGTCCATAAATAAAAACTATTTAATATTTTTTTTCTCTCTACTTTTTAATAATAAAAAGACGTGTAAAATTAATTTTAATAGTTAGGACACATTTAGATTTTCATATTTTTTAACATTAACTTTACTATTTAGCCATAAGTAGCTCTATATTCCGATGACTAGTCAGGTTTGCTGAGGTCAAAAGGAATAGGCAATTATCTTTGTAGAAAGTCAACATTGTTGGCTTGACAATACAACACTAAATCTACTAGACCATCTTTTTGACAATGGACAACCATTGTAACCTACCAACCGTGTGAAAGAGAGATACTTTAGCCTATAAATAGACTCCTTCACAACTCTATTAAAGCATCCTAAAAATTAGAAGCATTACAATTTTTCTCTTCTAATTAAATCATTTATTTATCTTTGTTTCTCATTTAAAAGAGAGTGGAGTTTCTTTATATAAGAGGAAGCTTCAAAGAGTAACAGTATAAGGTACGAGTGAGTAAATACTTGTGAGAAAGTGCTTGAGCGTATTTGGGATCAGGGTTGTGAATGAGTGTTTATAAATACTCGTAACAAATTTTCTCCATTTAGTAAAAAAATCTGTAGTAATTATGTGGACGTAACCCAAATTAGACGAATTACGTAAATTTGTATCTTATTGTACTACTTTATTCCTGTGTTTATTTTAGAGATCACTATTTATACGATACTAATCATACATACAAAAAGTTATAAGTGAAAATGTAATTTTTTCCCAATAGAGTCTGATACGGGGTTTTTGCCGGAACACTTTCTTTTTCTCGACCTTGATTTAAGACTTCAAGTAGAAATTAAGGAATTTATGTTCTTAGCTGAAGTGGTGATACTTTAAATTTACTATGGAATTCATAGAAATTCTTAGCTTGGGCACGAAACGGATAGGTGCCATATGAGCAAGCCCAACAAAACTCTTGTATAGATTTTCTTGATTTTTCGATAAAATATATGACCAGCAGTAATTCGAACATATATATGCAAAGAAATTATTATTTTTAAATACTTCTTACAATTAGTAGATATCCATAAATCTCATGATAGATACCCCAAGATTATTTGTTTAAATATTTTATTATCCTTTTTCTCCCTATATAACCCACTTATTAAGCTGTCTAATTAATTTATCTGAATTATTTTTTTAAGAGACAACTAATTAAACGAAGACGTATGAGAATCCTAATTAGGTTGGCACACATCTCTAGATCAACAGTCTTTAAAAGAGCAAATTAAATTAAATAAAGAAAAATAATACAAAGTCGAAAGACAGCAATGGCGATAACATAAATAAACCAACCCGAAGGCAAGAAAACAAAAGAGGTCAAACGGGTATCCAAAAAGTCTTAACTAGACAATTTCATTGGATAACACCGCCTCGGAAAATGTCTTATTAATAAAACTTTGTCTAGAAAAAAATTCAGTAGATAAAAATCTAGATGGAAAAAAGGGTATATCATCTGTTAGCAACTATGAACAAATAAAAAGGCATAAAGGTCGATATAAAAAAAAGTTGTAAAGGTCAAAAAATTAAATTTATCTTAGTTAACCTATTAACTATTATCTTGTGACTTTCAGACGTACAAACGTAGTAGTAGAGGTTAGATCTCAGCCGAATTCTGTTCTTTATAATATATATTAGCCTATTACGATATTATGGACAGACTTTTAAAATATTGCCTGCATTTCATCTTTTATTGTTTTGACGAAAGAAAAGGAAAATTTTTCAAATTTTGTTACATTATAACGTCTCCCTACGTTGAATTGGTCAGGATGATCAACCTTTTAATTAATTTAATGAAAAGCAGGAGCAAGTACTATTAGCTACTTGATTCATTCAAATCTGGGGAAAAAGAATTCTATGCCTGAGAAAGATCTTTTATATATATATATATATATATATATATATATATTCGTTCTAGCCCAATACAAATCATATTTTAACTAATTTATCCGTGATCTATATATTTTATTACATTATAATACACAGTGTTAAATGTCGATGTGTCCTCCACTGGAAACGCCAAAAGAAAAAAAAAATGTTGACATGCACTGGCGGAAAGATTGTACTAATTTAAGCTTAATTTCAAGTTGAACTTTCTTATTTCCATCTACGATTTTTCTGCCTAAACAAAAATAGCCACGAGCATACCTTTGCATACCTTCATTCTTAAACGATCAATAATATGTTAGATTTGCTTACTCAAAAGTCAAAACTGGTTGATGCTCACCCGCATCTTATCAATATAATATATATATATATAATAAGTTTTTAATTGGAGCCATTAGATTTTAATCTAATGGTTATAATAATACTAGTAATTTTATAAAAAGAAAAAATCTAATTAATCATTCTCATTCATTCTTTATCTCTTACTAATTATATACAAGTGTAACTTTATTTTTTTTTAAAATTATATATTTCTCACACACATACAATCAAATAGTTGGCTGTCAATGGAAACTTGACCACATTTTACGCAGAGACTGATTAGAAAAACTTGTTTGAATTACACAGTAATTACTGGATGCATAATGCATTATTTGTGACAACGAGATGGGCATGGCTTATTTTTCTAAGCTCGAGGTTTTCACTACACGCTGCTAACTTCAAGAACCTAAGTAGGTCTTACAGCGGAGTTTATGGGCATTGCTTTTTGAACAAAAATGGCGCATACCAAAGGGCACAAGGGGGTTCCTTGGAGCTTGTTGAAGGCCACATTCCCACGTCTTCACTTCGTGTATGCTTACACGTAATTAATTTGTTGAAGTCCTAGATAACCTTAGTCAATTAAAATTTTCTTCTTTTTCTTTTTTTTTTTTTTNCAAAGTCAATAATATAAATAGTCTACAAAAAAAATCACCAATAAAATTACCTAATTAATGGAACGGCGAGTATACTGCCACCTTTTGTCTACTCTTCCCAGTTTTTTATTATTAATTATTTTTCCTTTTTTTTTTTTTTTTACGTTCATCGTTAGACTTCTAAAAATTGCAAATGACTACAACACCAAAAGGAAACTCACATTTTACTTGGCAAAATATAGATAACGAGTTGACAAATAGTAAAAGGTAAATGAAGATAATGATAATTGTTTTTGGAATTCGTGTAGTCGAAAAGGGGTAAGGATTCCTTCCCAAATAAAAAAAGTAAGGAACAATGAATAACAAAAAGTTGATTAAAGGATAGTTTAGGAATGGAAATGGCTGGTAAAACAATAAGCAGCTAAAAAAGGCGATGGCTCTATTATCACTTTTTTTTTTCCCCTCCTTTCCCTCATATTTTTAGTAGAACCCTCGTTAAATTTTAAAAACTAATCATTTTCTTAATACATTCCTTAATATTTCTTATACACATCCCTTCTTAATCTTTCTTATTCCGAAATTGGCCATCAATGAAAAAAACTAAAGAAAATTTTTTTTGCTACCCATTAGTATTAAAAATTTCTCAATCCTTTGTATTGATCTTCTTTTCACTTTTTTTTTTCTTGATTTGAAATATTAATTATTTTATATTTCTCTTAGAAAGATAGAATTCTTGAATTAATTTTTTAGGATTCTTAATTAAAAACTAGAGAGTAGAGAGTTAGAGTTAATTGAATTATGTTTTAGGGTTCTTGAGTATTTTTTTTAGGGTTCTTAGGAACTAGAAAAGAAAGTTAAACTTAAAGGGGAAAAAAAAAAAAAGAAAAAAGTCCTTGAATAATTTTTAGGGTTCTTGAAAACTTGAAAAAAAAAAGTAAGAGTTCTTGAATTATTATCTAGAGTTCTTGAGAGAGAGTTCAAATTGGGAGTTGATAATATTTTTTTGTATTGTTATTATAAAAACTTTACTTACCTAAAAATAATTTGACTACTTAAGATTTTTTTTAATCATTTGCTCTCTAAAAGCGTGTGTAACAAGAAAATAATTGAGAAAGAAGATTCAAGATCTTTAATATTATTTATGCCCATTTATGTTATTTTATTTAAGTTTATTTTATTATTTAATAATTAATAAATGAGAGATTTGAAGAGAAAAAAAAAAGGTGGATATGGATCCACCCTTGACAAAATTAGACTAAAGATAAAAAATAGAATATTATTACCAAAAAAATATTATAACTCAACAGGTGACAAATAAATTGCACACCATATAAAACTATAATGAGATTCTATATTTACAAAAGTAATAAAAACAATAGATTTTATGGTACAAATACTCAATTCATTTACAATCAAGTGATCTAAATTAAAATAACCATCAATATATAAATATTGTAATACCTATTGATGAAGTTAAAAAAATAAAATATTATTACAAAAAAATACATTATAACTCAACAGGCAACAAATAAGTTGCACACCATATAAAACTATAATGAGATTTTATATTTATAAAAGTAATAAATACAATAACTTGTATGGTATAAATACTCAATTCATTGTAGCCTTACGATCAAAATCAAGCACTTTAAATTAGAGTACCTATCAATAAGTAAATATTACAACAACAACACTTATAGTCCCATATATATATTTATATAGGTGATAAATTTTTTTATTTTTATTCTATAGATAGGTACTCTAATTTGGGCCATTAGATTTTAATCTGATGGTTATAATAATGTTAATAATTTTATAAAAAAGAAAAATATAATTAATACGTATATATATATATAGAAAGTTATTTATGATTAAAAATATTGACAATCTATTTATATGACCTATGAGTTAGAAAGTTTTTTTTTTTCAATCATTTTTCCACTATTATTATTTTTTGTTTTCATTCTCATTCCATGTTTGATTCCTATATTTTTATTTCATTTCCTTTCATTCTTTTATCTCTTACTAATTATATACAAATGTAACTCTCTTTCTTTTTTTAAATTTTATTCCTACATGTTACTAATATTTTGAAGTCCTAGATAATCTTAGTTGATTAAAATTTTCTCCTGCACACACCTATCTCTTTGTTTCCCCTTTTTTTTTCATTTCACTTGTTTTACAAAAAATTAATTTTTAATAAAAAAATCAATTATTTTTTTATTAATGATTTGATAATTATTGATTAAAATATTATTTTTACATACGTTTTTTTTTATTAACTATCAAATGTGTTAATAGTCATCATGCACCTTCTTTCTCTCTTTTTTTTTTTTTTTCCATTTCACNTTTTTTTTTTTTTTTTTTTTTTCCATTTCACGTGTTTTATAAAAATTACTTTTAATAAAACAATCAACTATTTTTTGATTAATGATTTGATTATTATTAATTAAAATATTAATAAGTTCACTCAAGAGCATAATATTTAAAACAATGAAAACATGATTGAAGAATTAAAAAAAAATGTTAGTACATTTTTATTTTTGAACAAAACATTATTTGCCTTAGTATCCTAGTTATTAATTTAATGTATTGTACATAAACATGCGCATACTTTTGAATAGACAATCCAATTACATTCCTATGGATATATGGTAATTTTAAATGAAAACAATAAATATACATCGTCATTCATGAGTTTTAAAAATGATTAATTTTAGAAAAAGATTAAAGTAGAATGAAATTAATAAGATAAAGAAAAATTTATATATAATTAATAGAAATACTTATAGATGTTATTTTTCAATGAAATTTATAAGTAACTTTTTTTTGCATGGTTCTATAGATGAGTGTTTTAGTTCATATCAATTGATTAAAGTCATAGATATACATCAATAGATTAGAACTATGAATTTGCGCTTGGTAGAAAATAATAGTTTAAATAAGTTTTGATCAAATATTACTCTATGTGACTATTTAGTTGAGTAATAATATGTTATACTCTACATGACCACTTTTTTTTTTAATCTTTAGAATTATCAAAATAGTGTAGAGATAGTTTTGCTCACTCTTCGTTGTTCTCAAGAGAAAATAATATGAGTAAAACTAATTTGTGCTAAAATGACTTTTTTGTGCATTCTCATGAAATTAACTTTTTTAGGAGTATTAAATATATATCTTGACCTATAGTCAAGGCTTTCTTAACCATCAAAAACTCTTAAATAATAGTAATTTCATAATCAAGAAGCACTTGACTATAGGGTTAAGATTGAGGTATTGACACTTCTATAAATGTCATTAGAAAAAATTGGGCCTTATAGGAATATGACTAAATATTGTGTGCAATTTAAGTAAATATCCCTTTATCAAATACTATAGTAAAATATCCAGTACGTATGTTAATATATGAAGTGTAAAATTTTATAAACCAAGTATAAAAAATTATATACCCAGTACATTTCAGCGCAAAAACTGAAATTAGTAAATAAACATATTAACCAAATGTAAATATATATATATATATATATCTGGACATTTATCTATAAAATTTAAAAAGTAGATATTTACTTAATCAAATTTAAAATATTGGCCATCCATCTAAATTTCTCGAAAAAATTTGCAAAAACTCTTTTAGGCCCAAGTTAGTTATACCCATAACATTTTCTCTTACCCTTAAAATGTGTTTAATAGGCTAATGGGTTTTCTTGCCCTTTTAACTATTATTATTATTATTATTATTATTATTATCATAGAGTCATAAATAAGTGCGAGCATTAAAAAATTTGTTTTGATAAAGAGTCATATATGAAACTTGATGTTTTTCATAATCTTAGTCTGGTTATGTGTATGTGTTAAATTCATTTTTATAATTTCAGAATAGATAAAATAATAAAATACTATCTTTCAAAAAAATAATAATAATGAAATACTGACCATGTATTTTTTTTAAAGGAACTAACATTATTTTTTTTTAAGGAACTAACGTGAATTTTTTTCGATTGTGATTAATGTGTATTTGGTCTCAAAAAGATAAAAAATAACTAACTAACCATTTATTAGTTAAAAAAAATGAAAACGTGCATATTCCTAAAAAACAATAATTTTTTTAAAAAAAAGACCAAACCTTGTATCTCCAAAAATATTGAAAACACTATAAAAAAAATAACCATATATATCAAAAATATTAAATACTAATAATTTTGATTAAAAAAATTATTCCAAATTATTTTCCTTAAAAAATTATTCCCAAGTATTTTTTCTAACTCATTGGAAAGAGGATTTTCTAAAAAATTAGAATAAGAATGGTTGTAGATAGAAATGAATTGCAATAACAAATCATTTTCAACTTGGTTAAAGTACTCATCCATGGAGCAAAAACAAAAACTTTCATTGAAACATGACCCATATATATATATATATATATATGGTTGCCAATCCAATAGGTATTTTTTTTTACCTATGGGTAGGTATTTTTTTTTAGCCGTTGGATTACCATTAGATGATGATCTAATGACTATAATAAAGTGCATGAAAAAACATATATTATTAATGCTCTTTCTCTCTCTTACTTTTTACAATAAAAAAATGTGCATACTAAATTTTCATTGGCCAAATTGATACCTATGCATAGGTAAAAAAAAAAAAAATACCTACTGGATTGGTGCCCTATATATATATATATATATATATTATTTATGTATGTATAATTGATACACTTCCAAATAGAGTCAGAAAATATGCAAAATGAAAGTTAAGAAAAAATTGCAGCCATTTATATGGAATATTTTGAATTGAATGGAATATGTATATAATAAATAAATAAATTTGTATATAATATATGTAACACAATATATACTGATCACTACAAAACCAGCTAAAAATGTATCAAGCTAAGTTTAAGAAGATGTTCATACAAAAAAGATTGATAAAATATATTTATTTCAAATAAGAAAAAAAGAAGTAACAATTTTTAAGCCGCGATTGATTATTTTTGTATTTTATAAATTGAATTAGACCGTAACCTAATTAATTTGGAGACCCAATTTGCCATACAATGATCAAGACTGATTTTAGGCTTGGACCATCTCGTGCTGAGTTTTAACTCAAATCACTTTTTGAAGTGACAAGCCTTTTGTAGTCCAAATCATAACGTAGAATTTTTACGGCAGAGGGACTCTAGCTCACTACTCTAAAATTCTTAATGCAGGATAGATCTCCTCTGCACTAAGTAGCCATCATCACTATTTTTCCACTACTAGACAACATATATAGAAGGTTAAGGAAAGATCTATAGGCCCTAGCGAGTGCACTTGTGTTTGCTTTCAACTTATTTTGCAGTGATTATTATCTTTATTTGGAGTGAATAGGGCCGCTCGAAGTATGTAAACATTGTTTTGATTATGTTCTACTTAATGGTGTTACAAATTAATTCAAACAAAGTATAGACACACAGTCCATTAAATGATTGTACGGATATGATATTTGTTTATTATTATGGATAATATTTGGTACATTAAAATGCATGCCAAACTTTTAATAACCTATGCAGCATTTAAATTATCCTATTCAATTAATATATTAAAATTTACTATAAATAAAATAATTATATTCTACAATTAAATATTATCAACTCAATATTGTTGCATATCATATATGTTAATATAAAAAATTTGATAAAATTTTTAGAATAATTGACATTATTCTTACTACTGTATAAAGAGAGTACTTCTTGCGTAAGGTAATACATCAGCAGCTTGTGTAACTTAACGTTAGCTTCTTTAATAATAATGAATTTTAATGCTGAAACAAGAGCCCTTATTCGGTCCTCAAATATATGGCAATGAATGCAAACCTAAAAGGAGTTTCATCCATCCGATGCCAGTACTAAAGTTTCCTTTTTATTAGTCAAGCATAATGCTCGTGTCTTTTCTTTTTGTTCTTTTTCTCTCACTTTATCCACTAGTTTTTTCCTTTTTGATTAATAAATCTATTACTTGATTAACTAGTTTGTGGAAATGATGATGACAATGTAATAAACCGTATACATAAAGTTATCTTTGATTATTTAATTAACTGAATGTACATCATGGCGACTCGGAAAGAATTCTTGAAACTAATTTTGTAAAACCTACAATGCACGCTTGCCATTATGAAGTTCTAGAGAAATTATTATCCTAGAGTTCCAAATAAAGCCACAACATATATTTATCTATTTATATTTTCATTTAAAGAGAGACTCAAATAGTACAAAGTCACTACCGATACCGATAGATATGAATAAACTTACTATGATAAATATAATTCTTGATTTTTTTTTTTCTAACGAATCATCTTTCTCATTTTTTTTAACAGGGCGTTAACTTTCTGTTAATTTTTTTTTTAGGTAATATTTCTATTAACTTCTTTTACTTTCATATGACAAATTTTTTCAATTACTACCAAATAATTCATTGCTTCCATTAAAAGTGAGAAAATTTTTAATTAATGTCAAACGGCCAATTGTTCCCATCAATAGGTTGATTAAAATACATATACGCTTGGAAAATACTAGGATACCTTTATAGTTCCAACTGATTTTTTTTTTCTCTTATTCTTCTTCTCAGGGCCTATATAACTTTTACAACTTGAAATAAAAGTTTAACAAGATTTTCATAAAAAAACTGGTGGATCAATAGTTTATTAAAAATGTCTTTTAAAGAAGATATTCCGACAATCCACTCAAACACTTCCAAAAATAATTATTAAAGCTTAAAAATATTTCCAAACACTTCTAAAAATAACTATTGAAGCCTAAAAGATATTTCAAAATCATGCTAAACTTGTTACGACCGAAAATTTAAGGCCGTGATTTTTAGAAATTTTAAGTAAAAATAGTGATGAATAGTAATTTCTAAAATTTCAGAGAAATTTAAGTATTTGAAATTTAGGTTTAGTCCTCCAAAGTAAATAAATTACGAGATTAGACAAAGAAAATTTTTTTTGATATTATTTACCGATTTTAAATTTCCAAGTAAATTTTCATTTTAAGATGAGAGAAAATCCTAATTAACTAGTTTCAAAAAAACTCTTATTAATTCATGAAGTTTAATAAAACAGTTCACATTAAACCTTTAGGCCCAATGTTCAAATAATTTACATAAAATCATTTTATTTTCTTAGTACTCAATTTAATAACGAAAATCATCCTCATAGATCTACTCAGTAAATATATTACCATTGGCTAAATAAATTTAATTTAGGAAAGAGAAAATTGATACCGAGTATAAACTAACCAATGAAGAGGATTAGAATTGCAAGCATATGCCAAACATGCTTGCCAAACCACCATAATAATTACCACAAAATAAATCAACACCTGAAATAGGAGAAAGTAGAGGGGTGAGCATGAGAATGCTCAATAGAAACTCAATTACCTTTTTGAGTGAACGCAATTTTATCAACCTGCATAGTTAATACCTTTTCCAAAATCTATTTATAAACTAAATTTATAAAACAAGTGGTATCCAGAATAATCACATATTTAAAACCAAAGTCAAAATCGCAAAATTGTACATATTATAAATTAACCCATCCCATGAGCTCACACCCTCGCATCATGAACTAGAGTAACTCGTACTACGTGTACTAAGTACTCTCTATCTGATATCTATCCTAAAAAACCGAAGGAACACCCATGTGCCTAAGCCTACCGAACTGGAGGGACAACTGAATGCCTACACCTACCGAATGGAGATAATCAGAAAAACAAACCCTGCGCAGGGGCTCTCACCGAAGGTGGATGTACTAGTCTGCCTACTACAACAATGTGATGCCTAAGATGTATCTCATGTGTTATCCTATGGTATGTACAATATTTAACAAAATATGCATAATAATCATGCAATACATAATCAAACAATGCTTTAAAATTCAACTTGGCATTATTCTGGGATTTACTATACATGGGCAGCACACCGTTGTTTTATCCCATAATTATAATATAAAAATATGTATAAAATTCATACAGTTCAATCCCAACATAATCCAATAATTTTCAGCAATTTAGCAGAATATCATTTATTCACGATTTTTTACAAAAATAGTTATAATGAGAATTTTCAAATTAAAACATGTATAAAATCTGGTAATTGAATCCCTACCTCGGGATTGTAGTTATGTTGGGCTAATGATGCTAGAAATATCATCAATTAATCACCGGGTTGTTCGGATAGTTGTTTTCGAACCTCATCACGTTCACTTGAAAAGTTGACTTTTCAAATGGAGTATCGGATTGAGAAACAGAGATCACCACTGAATCTAGGATATCCAAAAAAATTGGTTTAGATATAAAGTTCGTCGAAAACAGGTCCCGGTACGGAACCAGCCCGTGGCACGCAAAATGGTGCAATTCACTAGCTATTTTCTCGATTTTCGTGCCAGTTCGGAAAATAGTGGTATTTTTATATCAAACTTCATGTCTCGAACTCACTGATTCCAAATTCGAAGTCAAAGCTCAGTTTCGAGGTCCCGAACATTAAATGGGCTCAAAAATCCAAAAATTATAAAAATACTACATTTTGAAAATAATTAGAAAAATATCACATTTTCATCCCGATAATTAACAATCTTCTGGTTATCTTTTTAACACTTCAAAATCATGAAATTTCATATTTCAAACTCCTCTTTAACGTGGAAAAATTTTCTCGGAAAAAATAACTCAATTCCGAAATAATTATGAAAATACCATAAAAATTAAATATTATAAAATATTATTATAGTAGTCAACATCTCACCGGAGCCGAGTTGGAGGCCGAGAGTGGTTGGAAATAAAAGCTGGAGTTGAGACTAATTCAACGGTGGTGGTGGTGAGGTGATCGGGCGTCGGAGGAGGAAACGGCGGGTGAAAAACCGATCGGCAGGCGGTGGTTTCGAGCTGCGATTTCTCCGGCGAGGCGCAACGGAACAGGATAGCGACATCGGGCGTGGCTTCATCGGTGGCTGGGCAAGGACGCGGGACAATGCGTCGGGCGGTACGGTGGCCGGAGAAGCCTCGGGTGAACAGTAACATAGGGGGAGTTTTTGGGGGCTTCCGTAGAGAAGAAAGAAGAAATGGGGGGTTTTTATGCAATTTTCAAAAACTGTCAGTGGGACATGTGGCGCAATCTGATTCGACCGAAAAAAAGTTTCTGAAATTCCACTTTCACCACAATTTTAAAAAGATTCTTTCACTTTAGTCCCTCTTTAATTGCACTTTTGTCCCCAGTTTGAAATTTTTTTTTCACTTTTACCCCAAATATACCTAGACTTTATCTTATCTAGATTCAACACCAAATTATTTTAGATTTTTATTTAATCCGAAAATACAAAATTACCAAATTGCCCTTGATTCCAAATTACTTAATTAATCTTACAAAAATTTAGGATTTTAAAAAACTGGCCTTTAATTCTCTTTCTCCGAGCCCGCTTCTCTTTCTCTGTCAAGTATTTATACATATTTGATGCAAAATTGTATTTAACAATTTAATCTAAAGCATTTAAAGTCAATAGCAAAATCACAGAACTCAAGAAAAAAAGGCAAAATTATAGAGCTAATGACTAATATAACCATTACGTTTCAAACATCCTAGAGAAAAAAGCTTTATAGTATTAAATATACATGAACGATACCGATACAAACTAAGAAGAGCAAAAGAAAAAGGAGAAAAAAAAAAGAAATAAAAAGGGAAAAGAAATATACCTTGCAATTCTATGACATAAACAAATAGACAAAAAAGACCTAACTTATCTATTCATTATTAAATAATGTCTTCTTTTTCCAACTAAACAATGTTTAACTCTTCTTGGCAAAGATCAAGCTCTTAGTCTATCACGCTTAAGTCTGCCTTAGAAACTTTATTTTTTTTAGACCACCTCGAATCTAAGAATTAAGAATTTATTCCAAGATCAAAAAATCTATTCCTTATTGATTTTTATTTTAGGATTTATAATTTTAGTACCGACTTCAATTTGTAATGGAATTAAATGAAAAAAAAGGTAAAGCCGAAAAACAAATCACGCAACAGAGAAATAATAAAATAAACTCATTCTTTTTATAAACCTAAAAAAAATCACGATAGTAAAAAAAAAAAAATGGAGATTAAGGAATGTTTGAAAGAAAAGATAAAGTAATAGAAAAATCACGTAAGGGAAAAATGTTTAAAGAAACTCTATTATTTTTTATATTTTAAAAGGTGAACTGTAAATAAATACCTTAAAGTTTGAGCATTCTGCAATTTAAATTATAAAGTTTAGATTTTGTAAAATAATACATTGAAATTAAAAATTTCTAAAAGTTAACATTACTTTTTGACCAATTTTAATAACAAAAAAAATAATATCCTTAATTAAAACAAGATTAGTCATTATTATTCACCTTAATTTTTGAGAAAATTATTGTCTTTTACCAGTTAAAGTTATTTAAAAAGTCAGTTTAAGGTATTAATTTTTAAAAATTCTTAATCTCAAGATATTATTTTATAGAGTCTAAACTTTAGGATTTAAATTGTAGAACATACAAACCTCAAGGTATTTTTTTTTTTACAGTTTTCCGCAAATTTAAAAAAAAGTCATGTTAGTCCAAAATTAAAAAAAAAAGGTAGATTAAGGAATGTTTCTTAAGTAGATTGCAATACAATAATAATGCCACAATTTTTTAAGCATATTAAGAAATATTTTATTTTTGATAAAAGTAGTTAATGTGTTCTCCTTCAAAAAAAAAAAAACATTTTAAAAAAACATTTAGTAGCGTTAAAATTATTTTAACAATGTTAAGATGGAGGAATCGAATTATGGAATCAATATATAATTATAAATTGTAACCATTAAATTTCTGTCCAATGATCTAAATTTTTATAACTACTTATTGGAAAATGTCGAAATTACTATTAGAGTCTCTCACATATTTAAATACTTACACATAAATAATATGTAATATAATATATGTATGTACACACGAATTGAAAAGGGGTAGTGTTTGTTTCCCAAAGGAAAAAAAGAAGGAAATATAGCGATGATTTATATTAGAACCGCAATTGGAGATTAGAAGAATATCAGGTTTATATTTTATGAGGACGAATACATTCACACGTGTATATATGTTCATGTGCTTATGCTTGCTTTGATAATCATATCACAGATATAGAACAGGTCCTCTCGGACTGGGATTAGTTGTATGTTTTCCCAAACCCAACAAAAAGAACTTAACAGTAACTAGTAACGCTACGATCTTCCATCAAGATACTTGGTCATTAACATTCATATACAAAAAGAACCCTGATATTATAAAGGTTAGTCACAATTTCACAAATGGTTGAGTCAAAATCTGATTAAAAAATCACTCAGAAAAAGTTTAGATTACAAAATAATAATAGAATTACTCTAATCTGAAAAACGAATAAGTTTAATGGAAGGCGCTCTCCTTACTCTGGAGAAGGTGGCCATCGATGCCTAAGTTGAATGGAACTCCAGTGAGTACACTCAGTTTCTGGAATTTTTTGTTTTTATTAGTACTAAGTCGGATTTAGATTTGATTAGCTGGGACTGACGATGGAGTTGTTGAGAATTAACGAACGATAATCGATAAAAGAATGAAAAAAAAAATACACAGATTTAAATAAAAAATTCTACTAAAAAAAATTACTGATAGAAGAAATTTCACTATATTAAAAATAAGCTACAAAAGATCGAATATTACACGGTCAAGCAAAAATATATAGAATCATGAAACCCTAAAACACATATGCGTAATGAAAATTGTATAAAAATTCTCCTATAGATCTTAAAAAATTCTTCCAATTATAAAAAATGCCACATGCATTGCACTACGAAGCTTTTAAATTGGAGCAAACGGAATTCAGGTCACGAACTCTTGCAGGTGTCGTAAAAAGGTCATTTTTATAGTGTTGATTTTACTGTGTATTTTGTATATAGTGAGCAAGTTTCGAAATGAGTATATGTTAAACTTTTTTCAATTTCTCTTCATGGTTAACGTTCTTAGGCATCTCTTATCTCCTGTTTTTGATAGACATGGATTTTCTAAGGGTAATAAAAAAAGGTACCTATTTTAGTCTCTTTTTGGGTGATGGATAATGGTTAAACTCAAAGAAAATGGGGATATTTGTTGCATACCTTCTTACTATTTGATAAAATGTCAGACCATTTTTTTTTCCAAAGAAAAACTGTATTGTATGATCATATCAATATGTACAAGCTTTGTATATTCAACCTTATATTACTGTTGGAGATCCAAGTAAAAGACAAAGTATGGTTGACGAAAGCAAATTGAAAATTTTTGGGTTATTTTATTTTATTTTATTTTTTTGTTTCTCCTTTTCGGCTCATTTAGTAAGGCATGGACAATGGTACTCCGGACTTGCTTGTTGGTTCGCGTCATGCTAGTTTGGTATATTATATAAAAGTTCTGTATTGTATCAATTAAACATGATAGTGCTGGTTGATTGTACTTTTGTATTGTACTATTTAATAAGAGCATTATTTAGTATAGAAAAAAAGTACATATTACACTGTATTAAATAATTTTAATTCTAACATAATATTGTATAATACAAATTATCCTCATTTTCTCTTCCATTTCTTTTTTACACACTACTTTTAAACGTGGTATTTTTCTAAATATTTAAGTGGTAGTTTTCTAAATTTATATTTAAACGGTGGTATTTTCATAAATTAATTTTTAAAAAGTAGTAATTTAAGAAGTGTTATTTTTCTAAAATTATGTATCAAACGTAGCCTTATGTGTTAAGTTCTTAAAATTAGGGAAAGGCTGCAATAGTAGTTAACTTGGTGACATAGTAGATTGAACATTGCATTTTCTAAGTTTAAATTAATCTAGTTTTGTAACGGATTTTATGGGCACCTCTTTTCTCCTGTGCATACAAGTGCTTTGATAGGAGAAGAAAACAAGAAGACATAAGCAATTCTGTCGAGTATTGCGGAGTTCCTATCATTAGTTTTCAACGGAGAGACAATCATGAGATGGCTAGTTTCAAAAAATGTTGGAAATAAGAATAAGGACAACACCTACTCTGCAAAGATGCAACCGATCACAAGGACGGTGGCTATACTACTTTTATCTCTAATGATGAAGGATATGAGGTTGAGATGAAAGTGCATCTTTAATTATGAAGTGGGATAGATCAAGTAAAGGAGTTAGCAGAATGATTGCCTTTTTCTTTGAATACCAAAGTCTAAAAATTGTTCATGGTTTTGCTCTATTTAAATGTGTATAACATAATATTTGAACACGAGTAATATGTTATTCTTTCCTCCAATTTTCTAGAAGGAACAAGCAACAACTAATTCATATCTTATCTTTTTCTTCTTTAACATTTTGGTTACCATGATATGTGATGTGTAAAAGTATTCATGGTTTATATGAGAGAAACTATAATAATTAAATCTCATCAGGTTAGAGATTTGTCAGTGCTAACACCAACCATTCAACAAGGACTTATATCTTTATCACCTTGATGCAAATAGAGCGTAATAAGAACATCCTCTTTATTTGTCCAACCTCTTTCAGAGGTATTTTAGAATTCTTGCACCAGTCAATATCCCCTCATTAAAGCAAGTAAACGAGATAGCTTAAGTAATGAAACTAAAATGGCCACTCTCTGTTTGACTGGAAGTTACATTTCTCGCACTACTAAGCTCATGATATAATAGTTTATCATCCCGACGGCCCAATGGAGATAAAAATGCAAGCATAGGAAAAATAATATCTAGATAAATTTCAAGTACAAAAGTGGATTCATTAGTATTCAAACGTTAATTTCTATAAGATCAAAATATAAATATAAACAATCTATACACTGCTAGTATAATTATTTAAGTATGTAAATCTCAAAATCTACAAAGATTATGAGCACATTTGATATAAGATTCGAATTCTATTCTAGAAATCCGGAAACAACTTTCATATAGAAACTTAATAGAGTAAAACAACTTATCCTACCAATCTTCTATATGAAATTTGTTTCTGAATTTGAAGAATATGATTCAAATTCTACACCAAATGGGCCATATGTTATTGAACGAACTCGCCAACAAATTAAAATCCTTGAAATGTTGTAAGGCTGACTCAGCTCAAAAAAAATCCGTGTAACGTTATTCAAAATGTAATCTTGTATTATGTACTATAACTACAATATTTGTAAACCAAACTCATCTTAAATATTGTAACAATTCAACAATACTTGGTCTCTTACTTAGATCTTTATAAATAATAAATAATTGTGATACAGGATAAGATGCGAAAATCTAGAGAGGATGGGTAGAATAGTAATTGGTGAATAGAATTAAGGCAGAAATAGATGAATAAGTAGAGAAGCAATAGAATTACATGAAAACTCAGTTAGAACAGAACCATACAAAGAGAAAACTCAATAATCACTCAATATTTAATTATAATCTGAAAAATAATTACGTAGTTAACATATTTATAGATAGATAATTAGATACAACTAGAAAATAAGCAACTTTTAGAAACCGTTCAAAACAAGAAACTGATCAAAACAAAAATCTTAAAACTACTTACTCAGAATTAATATCATTTAATAATAAAATAAAACTTAATCAATAATACTAATAATAATGTTCCTAAATAATCATTTCTTATTCTTCATCAATTTCCCTGGGTTTAGAAACTTGACTCCAGTGAGCGAAAAGTCATATACATTATAAACTAACAAATCTAAAGTAGAGGAAAATTAATAAGCAAAAGTCTTAATGGTTGATAATGATGTAGGATCTAGACTCTTCATACTTATTTCACTCTCTCTAGATCATAGGATGCGTCTGAACATCTTGCTTTTTGAAAAATTCTCTCATATTGAAAACTAGTTCAAAAATCATATTAGAAAGCAAAATCAAATAAATATGCATTTGATCCAAGTTTTGAATATTGATATTCAGGTTGATATGTAGGTTAACTAGGAACAAAGGGCTTAGCTAGAATTGAATTTTGTTTGATAGTAGACTCAATTATAGGTTCCTCAGCACAAGTTTCACAAAATTCTTTAAAGGCCCTAATAGATTGTGTATAAAGGTTAGTATAAGGTTTGTTCATGCTAGTCCCAAATTTTTCATTTAGTTCTTCCAATTTATGCTGTATTTCTTTGAATCATGGGTAATTTCGTCATATTTGTTAGCAAATTATCAATTTAGTAACCAACTTATCAAAAGTAGACTCACCATTGTGAATTTTAAAATTACCAACATAGTAACACTGTACTATGGTGTCTAATGTGAGTAATATTTAATTTGATTGGCCTAGGGTCATGGTGATACTGGGCAATATCGTATGGATCTTCGTAAGGTTGGTGATGGTAGTAAGTACTATAGGATAAGTGGTGATAATATGGCTCACAGTATATTTGATATTAATATAAGAGTTATGATAGTATTGTTGAAAAGAAAAAGAGTCTCAAAAATTCATGTTTAATAAATTAGTATGGATTAAAATACATATCAATTAATTTTCTAACTAATAAAACCATAGACAAAGTATCAATACAAAAAAATATTATCCGAAACATTCTAGGGGTATTAGTGTAAAGATCTTCAAATTTGAGGGCAAAACCATAGAACTTCACCAAAGCAAGATCTTTTTTGCAAAACGATGAATACTACAATTATGAAGTGATATTATTGGAACTCAAGGTAGTTGAGGATAATGGGTGATATAAGGCGTAGTTCTTAGATTTTTTTTTTCTTTTTCTTTTTTTAAAAAAACTTAATACGGGGTAAAAAATTTAAAGGATAGCTAGGTAGAGAAAATCTCTCTCTAATATCAATTGACGTAGGATAGATAAAAAATAAAAAAATGATAAATAGAATAACAAGGGATGAATAAAACAAAGGAAAAAAAATAGATGAATAGGTTAAAAAACAGTATAACTAGATAATAACTCAAGAAGAAGAAGAATCATAGAGAGAAAAAAAATTTGAAAATCACTTAATATTCATTCATACTCTGAAACATAATTACATAGTTAAGCATATTTATAAATAGACAATTAGATACAACTAGAAAAGTGGACAAATTTTAGAAATTAATAAAAATAAGAAATTTAAACTACTTATTCAAAATTAAAATAACTTAAAACTTAAAGAAAACCTAATTAATAATAATAATAGTAATATTCCTAAAATAATCTTTTCATATTCTTCATCACGTTGAATATGCAAAAATTGTGCATAAACTAAGACAATTTATCTTCAAAAAATTTTGAGTCTAACATTTTATCAAACGTTAAGAAGACATGCAACAAAAATCCTAAGTTTTGTAGAGTTTAACCACAATCCATCACCCAAAAAGAGAGTCAAATAGGTAATGTTTTCCTCTTATTATCAAAAAATCCATGTTGACCATCGAAAACAAGAGACAAGAGATGCCCAAGAACGCTACATATGAAAAAAGAAAAAAGAAAAAGAAAATACTTAAAATATACTCATTTAAATGCTTACTCACCATATGCAATACACCCACTAAAATCAACATTGCAAAAACGACATCTTAATGAGTCCAAACAGTCTCAACTGAATCAAATTTGAATCCGAATGCAAAAGATTCTAGAAACCTTGTGTACTCACTGGAGTTCGATTCAAGTAAGGCATCAACGACCATTTCTCCAAAATAAGGCAGAGTGCTCCTCTAATAAACTGATTCGTTTTTCATATTTGAGTTAATTATTTTATATTCTGAATTTTTATTCAGATGGTTTCTAATTAGATTTTCAATCGCCATTTGTGATGAGGGTTTTTAATACCACGTTTTTTTTGGTGTGGATGAGTGTTTACAACCGAGTTTTTGATGGAAGATGATAACGTTTTAGGAATAATTACTGTTGAGTTCTCTTTGCTAAGTTGTTGATTATTTAGTGGCTGAGATAGAATCTAGGACCTTCAATAACGCAATTGTTCCACCATAATGTTTTTTTTTTTTACTTTATTATTATTATTTTTAGAAAGTAAAGTCTCTCTGGCGTGACATGTTTAGAAAACGAGTAATGCTATGGAGTATCAGTGGTACCCAGAACCACAATGACATATCTGTCCATCATTAGATGATTTAATTAATAAACCTGATTATATATAGCACTCACCTGAATTATAATTATGATTAGCTAGTGATAGATTGATATATCATTATAGTATTGGGCACCACTGGTGCCTTATAGCATTATTCTTAGAAAATAGGTATAACGATTTCGTATATATATGTATGTATATATTTATGAGGTACTAATCTAATAAATAGTTTTTTTACCTATCTATAGATATTATTTTACCTAATTAAAATTTATCACGTACGTCTTTTCATGGTATAAGTTGAAGAGAAAAAAAATATTAAATAATAAGTATTTATTATTTTTTTTTTCCTAAAAAATATTAAACAATAAGTATTTATTTATTTATATTTTTTTCTCAATTACTCAAATTATTGTAGCCATTAGATAATAATTTAACAACAAAAAAAAAATTATTGTAGCCATTAGATAATAATTTAACAACAAAAAAAAATACCTATGGATAGGTAAAAAAACAACTACCTATTGGATTAAGAACTATATATATCTACATATATTTTATAAGTCTATTTTGTATATATATTTTTGAAACGTACGCGTGTTACGATATGTACTATTATTGATGTATAATAACCAATATATTAATATACCATATGTGTGGGGTCTATTTCCGTAATGATTGCTACGTGGTTCAAGAGGTGGCAAAGTAAAAGAATATAATGGATGAATTTAATACGGACTCCCAAGGATACTACTTAAACGATACATGAGTTCTACATGATGCAATATAGGCTTGCTAAATCCACGAATGTTAGTGCTGAGCTCCCTCTAAGGTTTACATTAGACGGACCCTCAAAAGGGTCAGCTAAATCTAAGCTGCCCCAAACATGAGCTCTGGAGCCCTCGAGACTTTATAGTTATCCGTCCTCACCAGTGACATTCAACCTCAGACTCAGATAGAGCATTTAATACTCCTTCACAGTCACCACATGCATTAGGTGAACCACCTTACAGAGCTATAAACAACTAAGATATCATCTGGTATAGGCATATATAAGAAGAGATCGTGGTAACCAAGCAACGTTGAATCAAAGGGAGTTACAACATCCATAATCTACGATTTCCGGAGTACATAATTAAGGAGGAAAATAAGGTAAGTAGTCCTAAAATTAAGGAAGATTAAGCACTTAATTTCAGAACACACATACACACACACATACACACACACACACACACACACACACACACACACACATATATATATATATATGTAGCATATTTTTTAGAAAAGAGGATTTTAATTATTCATTTATTATCACTGTCATCATTCTGTTAGCTTGTGAGAAAAATATCTAACTTAAGTATTAGAGAGTTTTATAGGTGGCCACCTTCAACTCTTTCTCTGGAATCAAGAACAAAGTTAAATTGAACCAAAGAGAACATATAGACAGTTGGTAGAAGAATACACCAATAGTTTGGCACCGTCTATGAGAAAATACGAGAGAAAGAAAAATCAGAAACTTGAAGTTAACTCTCTCCCTGAACAAAAAGCCTACGATATTAAATGGCACCGTCGAGAACGACAACAAGAAGCACACGACCTGATGCCGAAGGGAGCTCCCCGGAAGCACGACCCAGCTTGGAGCGAAAGTTGAACCAGATGCTTGCTGTCTTGATAAAAGTGAACGGGAAGGCTGAAATGGCTCATGTGGCTATCCTGGGCCTAAAGGATAAGGTCACTGAAGTCTATAGAGATAATATCTATCTTGAAGGGTTATTGGTGAGCGAAGCCAGAAGTGAACAGAGGGATAAGTTCGACGAAGAAATACAAGAAGGACAACAAAGTCACACAAGGTACCCCTAGATGGGAGCAACAACAGATAAGCAATACCAGAGAAATCCCGAGAATACGCCTTTCGACTGGAAGCAAGATATGATGGCAGAGCTCAGCAAAAGATTTGGGACCCATCACGATCAGACTCTTGTTGATCTAGCAAAGCAAGCCATGTGAGGGATCAGTCGAACAACATTCACCGATTGGATTCAGCTAAAGCCCAAGCTAAAGGACTTCAGGGCTTTAACACTCAAGCTATTCGAAGGAAAAACAAACCCCTTAAACCATATCTACCAGTTCTAATAGAAGATGGCATTAGAAACTAAAAACAAGGCTATAACGTGTAAAGTCTTCTCCACTACCTTGGCAGGGCCAACCTTAGCATGGTTTAGGCAGCTTCTAGAGAAATCTATAAATAGATTTGAAGACTTTTGCAAACTATTCCTAAAACAGTACGCAAATGAGAGGAGGCAGTAGAAGATAGTGCAGGATCTGGATAATTTGGAACAATCTGCAGGCGAATCCTCAAGGGAATACTTGTTTCAGTTTTTGGATATGATGTCTAAAATACATGATGTCGATTCAATCCAAGCTATAAGCTCCTTTGTCAGAGGCCTACAACCTGGCTCCATGTTGTCAGATCATCTATTCTTAAATATGCTATACGACATATCCGATGTATTAGCAAAGTCGGAATGAGTCTTTAGGATATTAGAGAGCTATCAAAAGGCACCTAAAGCTTCTGTAGTAATAACAGCGATGCCAGCACAAATCTCGACTACACGAAGAGTCAAAAGGCCTGCACAAACCCAAGAACTAGCTTTAAAGTAGATAACCACGGGCTAAGCCGGCCATGAAGGGGACAAATGGAGAAAAAGATTCAAAGACCCTCTATCCAAGTTTGAGCTCAATACAATAATCGACATAATATTCCTCTAGAATAGAGACAATGGAATTTTTAAATACCGCCTTAAGTCTGGTCATCCCAGATCACATGAAAAATAGAAACAATTACTGAAAATTTCATAAAGACTATGGTTATAACACTACTCATAGCCGTAGCCTCTACGCGCAGGGCGTGATGGCCATTCAAACTGAAAAACTAAAGCAATACGTGAAAGCAAGCGGGATTCAGTCCAAAGAGGGTGCCGCTGGACAAGATAAGGGGAAGCAGACCCAAGCTTCAAGATCTAGATAACAACCTCTGAGGATAGTGCCAATGATTATGAGCAGACCAAAATCGACCCAAAGCCAAGAGGAAAAAGCAAAGCTACAGAAGAGGACTGAGGAAAGAGTGAAACGTTTAAAAAGGCTAGGATATTCTATAAATCATCTGACAACAAAAGAAAGCTATGCCTCCACCGTACCCATCGCCACAGTGTGTCTGCCCACGATGACCTTCTAGTAATAAAGCTGCAGATTGACTCTTTGATGGTAAGAAGGATTCTAGTTAACGGCGGTAGCAGCGTTGACATACTGTTCCTTAGTACCTTTGAGAACATAGGTCTGAGGCCAACCTATCAACCCTTTTTTTGCTTTCAATAGCAGCAAGGTTAGCACTTTAGGCATCATAACGCTAACCTGGGCATGGACTTCATCGTTATTGATTGTCAATCCCCTTTTAATGCCATTATGGGAAGAAGGTAGATTCATGCTATGTATGGAGTCACGTCAACTCTCCACTAAGTCGTGAGATGTCAGTTAAAGGATGAGACTTATACAATAGATATCATAGGAGACTAGGTTTCTGTGAAAAAATGTTTTTTGACTGCTTTGAAGTAGGACGAAGGGACGGCGAATGTCTTAGCAGAAGACAAATAGCAGCTAAAGGATCACTTGCTAGCATACATGAAGCAGATCGAAAAAAAGTCCGACAAGCTGGAGACTACGATTGAAAAGCTGATGGCGATCCTCTTGGAGAAATCAGACCTAGAGAAAATAATCTTGATTAGAGTTCTATTACCAAAGGAAGAAAGGAAAAAGCTAATAGAGTTCTTAAGGCAAAACAATGACATCTTCGCATGGTCCCACAATGATATGCCTGGGATAGATCTTGTACACGCCTACCACCAGTTGAACATCGACCCCAATTTTCCTCCAGCAAGGTACAAACCTAGAAGATTTGTGCCAAAGAAGAATAGAGCCATTAATAAAGAAGTAGAAAAGCTGATGAAAAATGACCTGGTAGATGAATGCGTGTACCCCTACTAGGTCTTCAACCCAGTAGTGGTAAAAAAGAAGAATGGGGACGACCAGACCTGCATAAATTTTACCAACCTAAACAAGACTTGCCCAAAAGATAGTTTTCCTTTGCTGAAGATCGATCAGATGGTCAACACTATTACTGGCTTCAGCAGAATGAGTTTTTTGGATGCTTACCCTGGGTATAATCAGACTTTCATTGTACGATAAAGATCAAGTCCATATGACATTCATCATGGAGTGAGATCTGTATTGCTACAAGCGGATGCCATTTGGCCTAAAAAATGCAAGAGCAACCTATCGAAGATTGATGAATAAAATGTTTGCTGAGTTACTGGTAAAAACAATGGAAGTGTATATCGACGATATGGTTATGAAAAGTAAAGAAACTAAAGACTACTTGGGACATTTAGACGAATGCTTCCGATTTTTAAGACATTACCAAATACGTCTGAACCCCAAAAAAAACACCTTTGGAGTATCTTCTAGCCAGTTCTTGGGATACATAGTGAGCAAAAGAGACATTGAAGCTAATCCCACCCATTTGTCTTCGATCGCGGATATACAAAGACCCATGACAGAGAACTTCAGCGTTTGACTGGAAAAATTGCATCACTCAATCGATTCATCTCTGAGATGTTTGATCAGTGTTGGCCATTCTTTCAGTGTATCAAGAAAAATTCCTCGGTCTCTTGGGGGGAGGAATAGGATAAAGCATTGAAAAAACTTAAAGAATACTTAAGCCACCTTCCTATCTTGTCTTTGCCAAAAAAAGGACAACGCTTTTATGCACATCTGGCGATATCTGATACGGCGATTAGTGTGGTATTATTCATTGAAGAGGAAGACAAACAGAATCCCGTGTTTGATATAAGTCGGGTATTGCTGGATGCAAAAACACGATATAGCATGGCCAAAAAAATTAGTTCTAGCTCTAGTAAATGCAAAGAAGAGATTGAGACAGTGCTTCGAAGTACATCTGATCATTGTATACATGGGTTTCCTCATCTGATAGATTCTAGGTAAGCCAGATTTGATGGGGCATCTGACCAAATAGGCCGTCGAGTTGAGAATATATGACATCGAGTACCAGCCTCGAGTGGCTAAGAAGGGACAAGTCGTAACGGACTTCTTAGTAGAAATTCAATCCTTTGGAGGCCTACAAGACCGATCATAGACACTTTCGGGTCTGGATAACTCAACCTGGACACTCTACACTAATGGATCTGTGAATACTTTAGGATATGGTATTAGGATAGTCTTATAGACCCCTACAGGGCTTAAGATAAAGAGAGCCCTGAGGCTCGAGTTCAAGGCAACCAACAACGAAGTAGAATAAGAAGCACTGCTCTAGGGTCTGGAGCTGGCTACCCACTTCGGGGTGGGAAGCATTACAGTGAGAACCAATTCACAACTAATAGTGGGCTAGATAAAAATGAGACTTCGTGGTAAATGAGCCAAGGTAGCACAAATATTTCTCCAAGGTGACAGGGGTAAAAGTCCCGATTCAACAAATTTGACATTGAGCAAGTACCTAGGAAGATGAACCAAAAGGCTGACGAGTTAACTAAAAGCGCGTTATTAGGATAAACAACCAAGCATACAGAGGTGCTGCTAGAGAACGAGTACGCAAGGGATCCTGAGGAGAACCTCACATACCATGTGTTCATAACTGAACCTGAGGTAGAATGCTGGATGACATCGCTTACACAATACCTGATGACAGGTAAGCTACTGGAAGACCCCGCTAAAACTGGATCGATTTGAGTAAAAGTTGCTCAATATAGTATGGTGAATGGGCAGTAATATAGAAGGTCAACAATGGGACCAATGTTGAGGTCCATAGGCCTGGTGGAGGCGAAAAAGCTGATAGAGGAAATTCAGAATGGGGTATATAGAAACCATTCTGGCAGATAGAGCCTCGCTCATAAGGCTATGATTGTTGGATATTTCTGGCTATATATGATGACCAAGGTAGTCCAATTTGTTAAAAAAGTGATAGATGTCAAAGATTTCCCCCTCTAAAACATCAAGTAGTGGAAGATCTCTATTCAATCATAACCCCTTGGCCCTTCACTAAATAGGGTATAGACATCGTGAAAAAACTCCCCAGGAGCCCTGGCGGTAATAGATATGTCCTGCTAGCCACGGAATGCTTTGCCAAATGGGTAGAAGCCGAAGTTTATACTACCATCAACAGGGCAGACATAATTAATCTCATTTGAAAAAACATTATTTGCCAATATGGGATCCTAAAAAAGGTACATGCTGACCATGGCATGCAATTCTAGAATGCTAAGCTTAGTTTTCATCCGTAAGTTACCCCCAAGGGAAAGGCCAAGTAGAAGTAACAGATAAGGCCATTTTTAGTAACATCAAGAAAAGTTACAGGAGGCTGAAGGAAAGTCTTTAGAAGAGCTACCAGCCGTAGTGTAGGCCTACTAGACTACTGAGCAAAGGCCAATCAGACAGATACCTTTCGCTATGGTCGAGAGGTCAGAGGTCGTTATCCCAATTGAAATCGGCCTTCTAGCCCTTTGCTCTGAAGTGGTAAAAGAATCCTCATTAAACGAATAGTAGCTCAGCCGCAACATGGATCTCCTTGAAGAGACAAAAGACGTGGCCCTGATCCACCTGGCTTCTTATCACTACCAGGCCAAATTCTATTTTTCAAAGAAGGTCAATGCTCGTTGATTTAATGCTGAAGATTGGGTCTTAAAGGTCATAACAGAAAATTCTTCAAAGTTAGATTCTAATTGGTTCAGACCCTATGAGGTAATCAAAGCACTCGATAACGGTGCATACAATCTAAAAAAACTCAAGACTAGGAGGAATTTACCTAACACTTGGAATGCCCAATACTTGAAAAAAATCTTATGTCAAATCCACTGAGATACTTTTATGTGCTAAAAACCGTACTATAGGACCATATTGTGCTATAAAATACTTACCAATAACCCGAGAATACATACAAAAGAGAATAAGCTGTACAATAAATGCTTGCCAGTTGCTAACCCGTTGACACGATAAAGAAGAACTGCGTGATAAAATCCTCACCAGTAAGTGCCTTACGAAACAAAAAAAGCTGTGTGATAGATATTTTCACCAGCACTAACCTTCTAAATAATTGGTCAAAAAATGGATAAATACTAATCAAAGGTATAACCAGGGTCTACTCGTTTGAAGTAGACCCTCTAGGGGTCTGTTCATTGGAAATAAACCCAAATAGATTACGTAAAGTAATATTAAAAAAATAAGGCCTTTCAAACATAAAAACATAAATCGAGGTCAATTATTATTTATTAATACTTAATTTACAAAATACATGATTAGCAAGGACCCAAACTCTGACGACCTTACTTTTCAGGAAAGGGTTTGGGACAAACTCATAGGGACACATCGGGCCTCTTTCTTAGTAACGATGGATCCAAGCAAGAATCGAGCAACCCTTAAAGCTGGTCCTTGACATAATTCTATTTGGGGTCAAAAAAGTCCAACCATATGTGGAGATCAAATCTTATTAAGAAAAGCCATAAGAGTAGTTACATATCCTCAGTACTGGGTGTACCGGAACTTAAGTCCTGACTTCTGGAATTAATCTTGTCAATTACAGCGTGGAGAGGATTTACTAATAATTCCAAATCATATAATATTGGGCCAGACCCAAAGGTCAGCTGAACCGCTGATAAAGGAATAGTATCATATATGATTTTCGACCCTGACTAGAAATACAAATAGCAGAAAGAGGAAGACAAAGTAAAGAGAAGCAACATATGTCAATTTTATTATTTAACAAATTGTTACAACAAGGATCAGCTTTATACTACGCATCTCATATTTTACAAATATAGAGAGTAGCAAAGGTCCCTAATTACCTACAACAAAGGGAGAGATGCCAGGATCAACACTCAGGTTGGTTTTGACAGGAGGGTAGCGCATCAAGCTCAGACTCGTCACTAGATAGATTAACCACACTCGGTTCATGGCTTGCTCTGGTAGATCAGAGTTAGGTACTATCTCCTTTCCGATTGGGGTAGATATCAAAGGTCGATCATTCTTTTTGTCGAGCATCCTTAGTACACCAATAGGATACACGATGTTAATTTCGTTTCCCAGTTGTTACATGTAGTACCCAATAGAGTAGTGGTCCCTTTTGACATCTTTCTACTCATCAAACTAGTCTAGTGTTACCACCTCTGTGTGGCTCTCGAATTCTCTATTTTCCTGACCAGGCCTGTAGCTCTCCACAGAAAGGATGTCCACTTGTGTTTGATACCTTATCTTTAATTTCTCCGCATCTACCAACCTGTCCTTTAGGGCTGCTAACCTCAGCTCTGCTTGATACTATGACAAATTAACCAAAATACTCCACATGAGTTTCCAATAATTTATAATACTCAAAGTGGAGAAAACTAGTTACCTCATTGGATCGGTCGAGCCTGCGCTATAAGTAGTGGGCCTCTAACTTGGCTTTCACCTTGGCCTTCTTTACCTTTTTAGCCTCATCAATGGCTCTATCACAGGTAATCAAGGTGAACTCTTTATCAGCCACAATACTTTACAGCTTCTGCTTTTTAAGCTTTGCCTCAGCCTATGCCAGGCTAGCGCCCTTGGCATGAGAATGCATACCCGAAACCTCTGCCTCAAGGGATTTATTCTTCCTCTCTACCTCAGCCAACTTGGTGGCTAGCTCTTCATGCTTGGTATTTTGAATGCTCAAGGCATAAGCCACCATCCTCTAAGCTTCGATACCTATCGAAGTCTGCCTTCAGCATAGAGAAGGAGGCTTCGCTTTGCTTTACCACCGTAGCATTTGCATTCAATAGCTGAGTCAACCCCTCAATATGGGACGAGTTAAAAGACCGAGCAATGGTCGGCTATAAAAAAAACAAAAACAAAAGTCAGGTTTATAACATTAAAGGACATGGAGAAATCATCAAAATGACCCAAACCTGTGCAATACTACGACTAGTAACAAGATCCACATTCTCCAAAGAGAGTGCCTCCAGCTTGAATTTCACGGTTAGATCCTCTCCTTGGGTGTATCTCGTGTCTATGTAATGTGACTCCTCCTCGTCAACGACGAGGACCCCTTTCCCCTTTGCCAAAGATTCCTTAGCAGCGCCTATCGATGCTTATGGAGTAAGGGAGATGGGAGCAAGAAAAGGTGGTATATCTTTGGCAGTAGAAGCCTCCACAGCCACCACCAGTGTGTCATCGGTGATAGAGGTCTTCGTATGTCATAACCCAAAGCCCGAGCTAATGGCAGAAGGGAAATTTTGTAAGGATGAGAAATTTCTTAATTTATTTGAAAAGCATCTAAAAAGTTTTAGTTTTATAAAATGGTCCCTTTTAGATAAAATATTTAGAATTTCATCCCGTGAACCTTTCCTATAGTTCATATACACCATTAAACATAGATCGAATAAATACCAAAAAGAACATAAATCAAATATAAGTCCAAGCATCATCATCATCCATGTCAGAACAGACACCAGAATGGCATACATGAGTTTACAGACAAAAATAGAATGCAGTAATCTTAGTTTAATACTAAAACGAAATCCAAGCAATCCAAACATCATAACAACACACTCTAAGCATTACCAAGATAAGGAACTACAGTTAAGATGACTCCTTACTCCTTTTAATCACCAAACTCATATTGGACACCACCTAAGGAAGGGAAGAAGGGAGTGAGCATAAAATTCCCAGTAGGAAAAATATTTATCTCGATAAAAAAATATTTCAGTGATGGAAAGCTCCTGCATGATTAGTTTAAATCCAATACATGTATATATATATATATATACTTCAAACTGAAAATCCACGTGTATATATATATATATATATATATATATATATATATATATATATATATATATATATATATATATATATATATATATATATATATATATATATATATATATAGCTGTATAATCAAAACCATCAATCCATATACATATGACACAAATAAATACATACCCATGAGCTTACATTCTCTCATCTGTAGAAACCCAGGATGATGGCACTAAGTGTACCTAACAGTCTGCCTAACACCGAAGCCTATACCCAGAGGGGACACATATGTGTCGCCTACCAAATCTAGAGGGGTAACCGAATTGCCTACGCCTACCAAATGAGGAGGTAATCAGAAGTAATAAAACTTCGCGCGGATTTACAGACTCTACACTGACCGTAGAGCATGCAGTGCCACACTATAAACCCACGATGCTAACACAGTGCTCTTGTATGATCCTATGACACGTGCAACACAGAACTGAAGTGTGAAAATAATCGTGCTCTGGTTTTTCAATAAAATAACTATATTAGGTTTTTATAGAAAAACAAGCAGTATAACGGCCCTATTTTTAATATACCCAAAATAACTTGTACTTAGAAAATCCCCAGAGCAATTTAGTATATATGTATATCATACCATCACAGTCCATCACATATGTTCAAGAAATGCAAAAACCACATTTGTTCTCATATGTTATAGAAATTAAGTTTTATTCGAAAGTAGTATAAAACGAAGGTAACCGAATCCCTACCTCACAAGAATAGTGATACCACGTTATTGAATCTTCAAGGTGTCGTTGACGATTTCCTGGAGGCTTGAGAACCAATTCCAAGCCCTCGATCGTCCTTTTGCAAAAAACTAACTTTTCAACGGAGCTTCAATTCCACAAAAGACCTCTTCACTGAATTGCTAGTACCCAAAATAGCTAGGTTAGACATATAACTTGTCCAATTCGGATCCAGGCCCACAACGGACCGGTAGCATGCAAATCGAGTCAAATCTTAGCCATCCGATTTCAATTTTCGTGCTGATCACCAAACATAGGCAATATATATATATATCAAACTTCCCCATTTTCCGAGTACAATCCAAAAATGACGACAAAAACATGATCCAACGACCAGATTAAAAAGTCAAACTTAAACTCAAAATATCCAAAAATGGCAACTTTTGATTCGGGCAGTATGGTGTTAAGATATATATACTTTGAGCTTCCTCTTGACGAGACGAATCCAACAAGCCTAGTTAGAGGTCAAATGGTAGACGGAATCGTTGCTGGTTACGAAAACTCCAAAATGGCTCCAATGGTGTTTTTCGGTGAAATAGCGGCCTGCGGCTTTGCGGGACCGGCGGCAGGGCACCCTGGTGGCACAGCGAGCTCATGCCGGGCAATTGGCAAGCCGAACGGTGGCCGGGCGACAGTGCGGCCTCCCCTGGTGCTTCGGCCGAGAGTGAACAGAAAGAGAGCGAGGGAAGCGGCAATGTGTGTGTGTGTGAGAGAGAGAGAGAGAGAGNGAGTGAGTGAGTGGGAGGGAGAGCTCATATGGGATAAGTAGGGGATTGTGCAAATTTTTAAAAATATGCACTATAGTCCCTAATTCCCAAATCTCTATCAATTCAGTCTCTAAATAATTACAATTTAGTCTTTCTGCACAAAACTTTTGCAAATTAACTTCCCCATTATTATATCCAGAAAATTAGTAAAATGTCCAAATTACCCTAAAAAATTCTAGGTTTTTACACCACAGCCACTACTGCCTCTACAACCTCAGCAGTTGCCTCTGAAGAAGGTTCGCTCACCTTTGATTTATCGGTCTTGTCTTAACCAGTGTGCTGGGAAATATCGCCGCGCGTATACCTCCTCCTCCTCATAACGGTCAAGGTAGTGTTATCATCGCTGTCCGAAGAAGAGATGGGTTTCTTCACTGTTGGACCCCCCACCACTTCGGCTGGACCGTCATCGCGACCCCTCTTCAGCGGGACCAGTAAAGGAGAAGATAGGTGGGACTTAAGTCTGAAGACTCCGCCATTATGCTCCATAATCTCCTCGCGGGAGCAAGTAGAACCAGACCCAACCATCTAGCTAGATTATGTGCCCACCTTCAACCCGGAACTAGAGGCAGAGGTAGTTGATATAGTAGAACCCCCAAGTAGGTCCGAGGACGCCTCTTTGTCGTATTTGATGACTATATTCAACATCTCTTAAGCCGCAGACCTACCGGCCTATAAAGGGAATGCAATGTCCACATTATCTCCAGATACAAATAGTCTTTCCAGCTCGTCATTTGAGTCTGTAATATGGCCATTGGTCCCCTACTCTCCAATCTCGTCCTTGGATAACGCGACCAAATATCACCTGGCTGGAGCTTTAGCCCACGCGCGGTAGACGGTAATACCCCTTTTGGCCGGGGAAGGTCTACTGAAGCACCAACATCTGAACCCATAAGGTGCAACCTTTAAAATATATATAAAAAAATATATAATAAATAAAAATAACAACAATAAACCCTACCTTTGATCCTTTTGGGAGCTGCGATCTCATCACTGTAGAGCTTGGCACACTCCCTATTCATGAGCCCTACGGCTTCTTCGAGTTCATTGCTAGTTAGTGCAACCAGGTCATTAGGCCCTGCCATCTAATTTGATGTCATGACCGGATGACAACTATGGCAACATGGTTCTATTCATCTCGACAGAACTTATTCAAAGCCAAAGCATCGAGCCTACTCCGAAGGTGTTTGGTGATGACTCATGTGTCCAATAAGAAATAATCCTTGGCATTATGTTTATGACATAGGGTCTTAGAACAGCGTGAATATAGTGGTAGTCACCAGATGACCTGAAAATGACGACCCCTTCCAACTTCTAGAGCTGGTCCACTGATGGCCATGGGTCAAATCTACTTTCCTTTGTAGAATCTACCCGGAGTTAAATTCAAAAAAGGAGAAAAAAGGGAGGGCATGTATACACTCTAAAAGATAATATACTACTTACTGTGGTTAAAATATGATGAGATCTGGAAATACTCCCCATTCACCCATGGAGAGCACCACACTCCTCCTACGGCATACAGCTTTGAGTAGGAGTCCTATTGCTTCTCTCACCTAAGCAGACCCCAGACACTGAGAGTGGCTGGAGGTAGAAAGTGGGGTAGGAGCTCTTTTTGGAGATAAGGGTAAGTTTGTAAGTACAAAAGACGACCTTAAAATCAATATGCACATTTAGCAATACCGACGGAGCTGAAATGCCTATCAGAATCATGATTTTGTTGGCCTTGAGCTATATAGGATAAATCCCTGTCAAAGAGAAAAATTGATAAATAAGAGGTCTTAAACCGTAGCCATTCAAGATGCTTCCTTCTCAGGACGATGACACCCTCAAAAGAGGATGGACACAAACACTAATCAGAAGGACCCTCGACCCTTTGAAAGGTAACTCCACCATGGAAGTAGAGCTGCCTCCTGAGTGAATCTACCTTAGAATCTGGAATAATGTAGAGCCTTTGACTCTTGTTTGGGCCATTTTAATGAATGTAATTAAGAAGCTAAAGGCTTTGAAGGAATAAGAGATTCTGAAACTTTAAGATTTAGGAATATAGGAGATTTTAGGAGAGAAAGCAAGTGCACCTAGAAAATTTTGGTAAAATAAAATAAGAGTAAGTACAGTTTCTATAGTAGAGGAGTGAAAAGGTCATTTCGCCAAAGGAATAACACTAGGGAAATTTATAAAAGATAAAAATTTTAAAAATTTGAAAATTCAAGGCATAGGGAAACATGCGACTACATTGGTAACTGGCATATAATGAATGATTTAAGCCACAATTTTCCCCTCATATTAGTGGGCCAAAGGTATGATTTCCCTATTTTGATAGCCACTAGTTTATCAAAAGGGGAAATGGTATTAAAATAGGGAAGTGAGAGTAGTTGTGAGGCTTATTTCCGTAATACTTGCCATGTAGTTCAAAAGGTGGCAAGGTAAAAGGATATAACGGATGAATTCAATATAAACTCTCAAAGACACTATTTAAATGACACATGAGTTCCACATGATGCAGTTTAAGCTTGATAAATTCACGAAAGTTAGTGCTGAGCCTCGTCTGAGGTTTGCATCAGATAGACCTTCAGAAGAGTCAGCCGAATCTAAATTACCCCAAATATGAGGTCTGGAGCACTCAAGACTTTATAGTTCTCTGTCATCACAAGTAACATTTAATGCTCTCTTATAGTCACTATATGCGTTAGATGAACCACCTTATAGAGCTATAGATAACCATAATCTCGTCTACTATAGGTATATATCAGAAGAGATCGTGATAAATAAGCAACGTCGAATCAAAAGGAGTTGTTGCATCCATAATCTACGATTTTTAGAGCACATAAGAAGGAAAAGGAGGAAATTGGTCATGAAATTAAGGGGGATTGAGTACTTAATTTTAGTACACACACACACACATATATATATATATATATATATATATATATATATATATATAGCACATTTTTTAGAAAAGAGGTTTTTTATTATTCATTTGCTATCACTACTATCATTTTGTTCACCTGTGAGAAAAATATCTGACTTAACCATCAAAGAGTCTTGCAGGTAGTCACCCTCGACTCCCTCTCCGGAATCAAGAACAGAATTAAATCAAACCAAAGAGAACACGTAGACAGTTGATAGAATAATGCACCAACAATATGTATGCACAACATAATTATTTAATAACCATTGAATTCTCCATTGACATAATTTAAATTTTAAAAGGTTGTATGCATATATATATGGGCACCAATTCAGTAGGTATTTTTTTTTTTTACCTATGCATAGGTATCAATTTGGCCAATGAAAATTTAGCATGCACATTTTTTTATTATAAAAAGTAAGAGAGAGAAAGAGCATTAATAATGCATGTCTTTTCATGCACTTCATTATAGCCATTGGATCACTATTAGATGGTGATCCAACGGCTAAAAAAAAAATACCTACCCATAAGTAAAGAAAAAAAATACCTATTGGATTGGCAACCTATATATATATATATATATATATATGGAACGATTTAGATTTCAGATTATACATTTTTGTTAAGATATGTATGTACATATATTTTTTTTAGTATTATCAGGGAGCTTAAATATTCCATGATGTGAAAACATATTTTCAATTAATTATAGTTATTTCATGTTGTTGAAGAAGTGTATACATGCAAATTAGTCATGATAATCGAATTTCATTAATTAGTTATATTCATGCAAATAAAGAGACAATAGTTATAATAATGGAAATTAAGTAGGATGAAATTGTGTTGTAGATTTAGCTTACCACTTCCAATAATGAGGTTTATGGGTTAAATTAGCAATTGCAACTTGTTTTAACTAATTAATTAAACATAACAGCAGCCATTAAAATTTACCACTTTTAGTGTGTACAAAAATAATTCTACATTAATAATTGCAATCAAAAGAACACAATTGTGTTATTCTATTTCTTCTTAATATTTTCTCGCTCGCTTTTCCCAAGCTTTCTCTAAATATGAGTTTGGGCGACTCAATAGTAGTCAAATCGGGAGTAGGCCACGGAGCTGTGGACATGGAGGACGAAGGTTGTTAATAACAGTGGCGGCCAAGGTTGAGAGTGGTGGTAGAGATTAGAGACAAGAGGTTTTGGGGGTTGGGATGTGGAGCAATGAGAGGGAAAGCATAGTTCAAGAGAGACAAACCGTTAATGGTTAGTTTGGAGAGACAGGGGAAGGAAGGCGACTTGGAAGGGAAAATAGATACTATTCAGTATAGGGTAGTATTAAAAAAGTGGTAGAAGTCAGCTGAAAATAAAATGAGTGTTGCAATTAATTAATTAATTGGTCTAAAGAAGTGGCTGTCGTCTAATTAATTCGAGGTTTATTTAAGGTTCAAATCTCCTAACATTAAATAAATTAAAAAAATAAAAAAACATCAGATCTCATAAAGAAAAGATAGCTAAATCTATTCCGAGAACGTCAATGTTATAATTGATCAAACTGGGCTTCTTATGTTCATATAATTTATTGAGTATTTGCATTACATATAAATGATTATTAAATCCAATAATTTTCTCTCAAATTTTAGACCCATCATATCTAACATACTAATTGATGTTATATATTATCTGAAATTTAGTTTTTTTCTCTTTAAATTATCTTCTAATGCATATATGGATCCTACACGTCTATTAATTATAGTGCTAATTAGTAATTACCACAAGCTCCCCCTAGTATTCCGCTTATTCAATTTGTAGATTCAAATAAAGAGAATTTCATACTTGGAACATGGAATATGATTAATCTTTAATATATATATATAGGCATGGATATAGTCTCATACATATTTGACCAACATAGATCGTAAAATCTAGTTATATTAAGGGACAAAAGAGACTTTTTAAAACTGAATGACATTATTATAATTAAAAAATCAAAATATCAGAAATTAAATATTGGAGGCTACAGTTGTTGAAATTTGCTTAAAAATCCTACCAGAAACTCTTATTCTCACAAAGGAGAGCTTAGGGGAGGGAGGGAGAAACTCTTATTCGAGAGAGAGAGAGAGAGAGAGAGAGAGAGAGAGAGAGAGAGAGAGAGAGAGGCTTGCCGTTGCCACCAGACCCATGCAGTGGCTCACGAGAAAGATCTATCGCCGACGATCCAACACCGCCTGTCCCGTTGAGTTTCGCAGCTGCAGGAGCTCGTCGAAGTTTCCACCAACTTTGTCGCTTTCTGGCCATCGGAGCGCCGTCTGATGTCGTCTAGTCTCATCGCTAGCACGTGCAGTCTCTTTTCGCCAGATCCGATCTCCTCCGAGTGGTTGCACGGCTTAACTAATCTCCGGTAAGATTTTCACCACTTTTACCATTTTTACTAAGTTTACAAAAAGTAATATTTACGTAATTATTTTGGTTAAGTAATTATTTTACCTGAGATAAATATACAAAGTGAAAGAAGATTAAAAACTTTGAATAATTACAGTTGGTAAAAGTAAAAAAGTATCCAGAAGTGCGGTAATTTTTTAAATAGAAAAAAAGGACATTTTCTATATATTTCCAAAAAGTGGTATTTGTATAAGTTTCAGATTTTTGAGCTTAATTAATGCTCGGGACCTCTAAACTGAGTTTTGACTTTGAATTTAGACTTAGTAAGATGAATTTTGATATGAAATACTACTATGTTTCAAAGTAGAATGAAAATTGAAATTTCGTGACTAAAAAATTGTATCGTTTTGTATGCCATGGGTTGATCCCATACTAGGACTTACTTTTGACAAGATATATATATATATATATATATATATATATATATTTATATAAAACCTAGTGTTTTTGGATACTCTGAATTTAGAAATGACCTTCATTTCTTCATTTAAAGCTCTAATAATAAAATCACTTTTTCTAATGGACTTATTGGGATCCGGAAATTATCGTTCGAACACCTGAGTGACCAACGGGAGATTCTACGAGCGTCATTAGCCTAGTATTACTACCATATAGAGGTAGGAGTTCGATTATGTGATTTTATATATGTTTTGTTTTATAATTATATTAAAAGTTATTTGTGAAAAATCGTAATTTTACGATGATTTAATAAATTATTGAAAATTATTGGATTATGCTGGGATTGGACTGTGTAGATTTTTATACATATTTTTACGGTGTGATTATGGGGTAAACAACGTGGGTTGTCCATGTACAATAAATCCCAAAATAATACCAAGTTGGATTTTTAAAGCATGATTTGATTATTGGATGCATGTTTGTTGTGAACTGTTATATGTTGTACATACTATAGGATCACACACTTGAGTTTCATTATAGCATCACAATATTTTAGATCGATGACGAGTTACTACAGTGCTAGATCAGAGACCTAAGCCACTGTACAGGTTTTTGCTGATATGCCTACGAGCAGTATTAAGATGTTAAGTTCATCTGCTACAGAAGTATTATATGTTCGTGATGGGAGGATGAGAGCTTACTTATTTACTTGTTGATAGATGATATGTACAATAATGTGGATTTGGATTTGGTTTTAAATTTGTGATTATTTTAGATACCAATGATTTATAAACTTGATTTATAAATAGATTTAAAGAAACTAACTATGCAAATTTGAGAAATTACATCCATTCAAAAAGATAATTGAATTCCTACTGAGTACATGAATGTCTACCCCTTACTTTTTCCATCTTAGGAAGTGTTTGGTGTGATTTAGTAAACTCAGGAATAGAGTAGTAAGGAATTAGTTATTTTATTAGAATTCGTAACTATGTAAAATAAACTATGTTATTTGTTTTAACTTGTATTAAACTCTTAAGAGTCTATTTCACGAATTTAGTCTGTATAATTACTGTGAACGGCTAATAGTAATACGTGGATTGTTTTAATAATAAATTTTATTAACGATCTATGTTTAATGGTGATCATAAAACTATGCGATTTTTAGTTTAAAGAAAAATAAGGAAAAAATAAGGACAAAAGACAGGTAAATGTAAGAACAAAATTAATAAAGATAGTGGTGTACTTAATTATCACGCTATCTTTAACTCTCACCGAACTTATAATATTAGAAAAATTCCTATTGTTCAACATGATCCAAGTCATGTAGGGTCAAATTTTAAGATTTACGCTGCAGGATTTCCCAAGCCCCAAGATTATTAACAGAGACAATGTAAAAGATATTCTAGTACTTACTAAATTAATTTTTCGGATTCAGACGGATATATAGACTTACTTATTAATTACGCTAGTTTATAGGCATTTCGATAAGTACTATATATATATATATTGGGTAATGACACTTCAACGTACCTAGGTAATTAAATGATCAATTAAACCAAACGTTGCCTGCTTTTCCTTGATAGCGTGACAAAAAAAAACGAAAGGAAAAAAAAGACTGTCGTATGTATAACTATCAGCCTCGGGCAATAATATTGTTCTTTGTCAATTAAAACAGTAATAATTTAATTATAACAAGCCTCTCACATTAGCTATATGTGACCATTGTTACCGCCGTTTTTATTACGTTTACCGAATATAATTATTTATCTAATTAATTATGTAAAGTGAATATGCAGAAAATTATAATATAGATGTTGTAATACAGAAAAGTAAAAATTTAACATACAATATTTTTATTTGGTTCAACTATCTTCTAATAGTCTATATCCAAGGGGCCATATCTAAAGAAATAAACTTATCAGTAAAGAATAACGTGAGTACAAACACCAATCTAATTTAAAAGACTCCATCTCTTAAATGTTGCAACATGTCAGTACTCTTTTACTAATTCGTCTAACGAGCTCCCTTCGACTTGATGTGAATCTTTCCGTCTGAACTCCCTTCAGATTTCACAGAACCTGCTTTCTTCCGAAGACTTGTTGTACTTCTCCCAAAGTGCTTGTACTTCTCCTAAAGCATTTTCAAGACTAAGAATCCCTCATACTCTCACAAAACAAAGTATATACAGATTTAACTAAGTATTGATCTAATGGTAATCTCAAACATACATGGCACACTTAGGACTCTAACTGAGATTCCTATTTATAGAGGTCTTCCAATCCTAGGTAATCTGTAAGACACAATTTACTCATCATAAATGCTGATTGGAAGTCAATTAAATCAGTCAAGGATAAGATTTTCGCAATTAAGACTGATATAAAATTATTACTGATTATGTACAGTGATGTTACAATATCGGCACTGTTTAAACAGTCAGATTTGTAACATTTCTAGAAGAAACATTGATTTGTTACCTGAAATAAAAATTCTATTTTTTACACAAATCAACCAAATAAAAGTGTTCACACATACAATAAGAATCAACTAAAAACAAATAAGATAACAACAACTCAAGAGATAAACATTTAAACTTTCATACAATAAGGTAGTTTCCATAAAAATATAAGCTATCTAAATAATTAGATAGAATTAGCCTAAAAAATAAAATCTGATCGATTAAAATCAAGATTAATTATTTCTAGAAATATTAAACAATAAAAAATAACAATCACCCAATAATCAATCTTCGTCAAATAAAAAATTGTTGAAAAAATTCGAATTTGGATTTTCTAATTTCAAATTTCTCCTTGGTCAATGCAAATAATGAAAATTAGTGAATAGAAATTGAAGTTTAATCTTCATAAATATTAAAAGCTTAATGAAACAAAAGTAAACCTAAGAAACTGTTAATACAATGTAAATTATTGTTTATTTAAATAGTATAAACGATCACAGTTTATTGTGTCTAATTTATGTTGTTCGGTCGAGTTTTCCAGTGTCTATGGAGAACAAATTTGCATTTTTGAGTGATTAATGTTAGCTTGTTGTATTGATCATGAGAAAATTAAGTAAAAGGAAATTTGAAATCAAATGTGGATTGCAATTTTTAAAATATGAGGTTTTTTACTGCAAAAAGATAAAAATCCAAGGTTGATCATATAATTTTTCCATTCTTTAATGTACATATGCATAGATAGATATATGGCAAATCACTTGCATTGATTTATGACAAGCTACAAGTTCTAATAAATTACTTGCGCATGAATGTTAGAAATTTCAATTACTTATCTAATGAATGTACTTTTTCGAGTTCTTAATTTTAACATATGAACAAATATAATATTATAAATAAAGTCATGTAATTTACTCGCATGGTTAAAATTAGGAAGGCAAAGTAAATATTAGACTTTTTCTGTTATTATCAGAAAGTTATATCCTTTACAACGAGAAATTTTATTGGAGCAGGAGATCTTTCTACCAAATATTAGGTATTTAATTTGAATGCACTTGGTTTAATTGAAACCGAAGGATGATGAGTGTTAGTACCGTCCATCCCTTGAGTTATTGGTCGGTGCGTTGCACCTACTCGAATCCCATTATACGTATCACACCTGATATGTAATTTGATGAGACCCGAGACCTACACATATTTTGAATACAAAGAATATTGGAAATAGTAAATCGAAGATGAAGGCGAAATCTCTGCATACGTATGACTTCTGTTAATGTATATTGCAAATATGCAATACTGTTAAGTACTCAGACCGACAAGTGCTTTTTTTTTTTTTTTTTTTTTTGTTTAAGGGGGAAATTAAGGCTATTTGTTAGTTATGTATCGCAAGTTTTCCTGACTTTTTTCTACTATATTTTAAACGTGTTTCTTTTTTCTTTTTCTTTTTTTTTTTTTAGAATTATAACTTGAAATATACTATTGTTGATCACGTTGTTGTTAATGAGCGGAGAACAAAAAAGGAATACCTCTAAGTAGAGGTGACAGGCCTGGCCCGCAAAAAATTAGGACCCAGACCGGGCCAGTTGGCCTGTCGGGCTTATTGGTGGGCTATCCCGCTTCGAGCTATGCTCGGTTTTTTTTTTTTAATTTTTTTTTTACAACAAGGGATTCTAGGTCCTAAAAAAAATTTACAATAAAAAAACAGACCAAGTCAGGCTGAAATTCCTAAGCCTAACCTAACCCAAGCTCACCCATGAACAGGGCCGGCTTGAATTGCCATTTTTATCTCTAATTGTTTTTAATAAATGGTCAGTAACCAATTATATGATGCTATGTCAGTCTAGTCTAGTTATATTTTCTAGATAAGTTATCTTGGCATGCAACATTACTATTTCTCTATTTTTTTTTGAACGGAAATAATTTCATTAAACTTATATAAAGGCTACATACAATATTAACAAATCAAATTACATATTATCTCTTAAAATGAGAATCATGAATTTTTACATAACTTACCTAATTACTTTTCAACTTCTATTGTGAATTCTTTGAACTTTTCAAAGGTTTCAGATTTTCTTTGCATTAGGTACACATATCTATATCGTGAATAATTGTCAATAAATGTAACAAAGTATTAGTAACCACCTCTTGCTTGTACATTCAATGGACCACATACATCGTTATGCACAAGCTCAAGTGGTTCTTTAGCCCTTTTGCCCTTTGCTGAGAAAGGTCTCTTAGTCATTTTTCCTTCCAGACAAGATTCACAAACTGGTAGAGTGCCAACGTTTAGCTCTCTTAAAGAACCATCCTTTACAAGTCTATTTATCCTATCTAGATTGATATGCCCTAACCTAAGGTGCCAAAGATACGTATCGTCGTCTTGAGAAACTTTTTGCTTTTTAGGTTTGTGATATTCTACTTTAAACATTTCGGTATTAAGCAGTGATTGTTCATCCGGTCTTAACATGTAAAGTCCATTCTCCATTTTGGCAGAACAAATATTTAAAGCATTTCTAGAAATAATAATCTCATTATTAAGAAAAGAAACACCAAACATTTGTTCAAATAGTCTTGAAATAGAAATCAAATTCCTACGAAAATCAGGAATAAAGTAAACATTATTCAATAACAAAAATTTATTTCTAAAATGAAGTCGGATGACTCCTACTACTTTTGCCGAAACTTTGGCTCCATTACCTACTCTCATCGTGAATTCCCTTTCCACAAGCTCCCTTGAAGAAATAAAAATCTGAAAAGAAGAACAAGTATGATTAATGGCTCCTGAATCAACTATCCAGGGAGATATATCAAATAAATCTTCTTCCACTAAACAAGCTTCTAAAACAAGTAAATCATATTTACCTTTCTTCTTCTTTTTCAATTCGGAGAGATACTTTTTACAGTTTCTCTTCCAATGCCCATCAACTCCGTAGTGAAAACATTTTCCCTTAGGCTTTTTGTCCTTGGAGTTGTTCTTCTTAGTGTATGTATTGCCCTTCTTGCTTCTTTTAGGCTTAGATCCAGAGGCACCCTTGCTCTTCCTCTTCTTGTTTTTGTTAGAGGTAGAGGGATTTTCTTCTGTAACATTTGCTTCAGCAACAGTTGCTGAGTCATCTTTACCTTTATCTTTCGATATCGATTCAAAGGTTTACAGTTCATTGAGCAGTTGAGTCATCATATAATTCAACTTGTTCATAACATAGTTACTCTTGAACTAAAGAAAATCAGGTGAGAGTGATTCCAGAATCATACTCACTTGGGTGCGGTCATCGATCGTAGCCCCGTAAACTTTAGCTTCTCCAAAGTAATTGATCATATTCAAAACATGATCTCTCACTAGAGTTCCTTTTTTTATCTTCGCATTCATAGCCTTTTTAATGGCGTCATGACGAGATTGATCAGATTGTTACCCAAACATAGCCTGGAGAGACTCCATTATCTCATAAGTGGTCTCCATCTTTTCGTGCTTGGCTCTAAGCACATCGGTCATGCTTGCTAACATGTAGCAGCGAGCTTTATTATTGGTATAAGTCCATTTTTCATAGCTTTCTCGTGTAGCACGAGTAGCATTAGCGACGGGTTGTGGAGGACATTCCTCTGTAAGCACAAATTTGTAGTCTTCACTAACAAACACGATGTTCATATTACTTTTCCATTTGATAAAATTATCTCCAGTTAATTTTTCATTTGCGAGTAAAGTGATAATGAGATTCAAGGTTGATATGTTTGCTAAAATTAAATAATAAAATAACATTCAACATATTTGAAAATAAATATCATAAAGAATTCAGAATAGTAAACGTGATGCATGATGCAGGTAAGTAAACACATAAACTTATTTACTAATTCCACGGTAATTCAATTTTCTCTAATTAGGTGCCTTCGTAGGATATGTCACATAATTATTAATTGAATTAAGATATTCTCAATTAATAAATAAAATATCAAAACATCTCATATTTTTTTTATTTATTAACTAGCATTTTATGGTCAAGATACCATTAATAATTTAATTGTATCCTTATGAGTATAACCCATTATTTCAGATTTTAGCAACTTAACTCAAAATTACTGCCATAGAGTAGGTCAATTTTGAAATACATTTTAAAATCCTATCTCTAGGAAATTAAGCCTTGTTATTAATTTAAATGAACACCATCCGTAGGGAGGACGAAATCTAAGCGTCTCTAGGCGCCAATTAAATCTCACGATGCTTAATTAATAATGGAGACCGTGTGATATATTGTCATATACCCCTCTCCCACTCATTATTTGAAAATCTTATGTGTTTTTACTAATAAACATCTAATGTTTTATTTAACCTAGTTATTATATCTAATATAATTTTCTAGATTAATTTATTGGTCCAATCTTATTAGTCATAAATAAATTACTAGATTTTCTAAATATCTAAATTTATTATTATAGGAATAATTTGGCTAATCTAATTAATCTAATTAATAAGGATAGTCTAAATTGAATAAGTGTGATAATACCAAAATTTAACTATTAAACTTAAATCACATTATTCAATTTTTATTCCGATTTAATTATTTAATCTAATTAAATTAGTCATATTTTAACTAAACTATTTTAGCTTGAATATAACATGTATGCATGACATTCATAAATGACTATGAGTGGGTATAATGAATAGCATGTTATTATGCATGGTCATGTTATACATATCACATATAATATAACAATAAAATAAAATAATATTTGGCCCGATCCCTTAGGAAATTACATTCCAATTAAATAATAAAATTACAAAGAGTCAAAATCACGCAGGCCCGAAAGCTATCTATTGGTCTTCTTGGACCTCCTTTCTTCTTTTGGTATTTTTACAAATCATATTTGTAAAAAGTGATATTCCTGTAAATAGTTTTTTTAAAACTTGCCTAGCCCATATAATATCTAAATAATTATTTTTGGGCTTGGATCTGGGCCTGGGCCCATTAGTTTTTTTTTTCACGTTAACTATATATATATATTATATTAAGTTACATATATATATATATCACATATATTATTAATATATATTAAAACTGTACGTTTGTTTTCTTAAAAATGTAATCGTATATATATTATTAATATATATTAAAACTGTACGTTTGTTTTCTTAAAAATGTAATCGTATATATATAACTAATTAATTTAATTAATTAATATATATATATTAAAAAAACTTTTTTTTT
>JXTB01000033.1:819159-835606 GCA_002914805.1 Parasponia andersonii
AATTTTTTTTTACCTATGTATAGGTATCAATTTGGCCAATCAAAATTTAGCATGTATATTTTTTTATTATAAAAAGTAAGAGAGAGAAAGAGCATTAATGATGCACGTCTTTTCATGCACTTCATTAATCCAACGGCTAAAAAAAAAATACCTACCCATAGGTAAAGAAAAAAAATACCTATTGGATTGGCAACCATATATATATATATATATGTAGAATATTATTGCATTAACACAAATGAACTGATCAACTCTCGATCGGTCTACAACGTATACTCGACGTAAGATGATATTAGAATTACTGTTTATTTAATATCTTATCTAGAAAAATTGACGGTGGCGGATTAATATTTCAAGAGTTTTAATATATACGCACACGAAACTATGGCGCTTTTTTTTCCCCTATATTCTTTACATTAAAAATCTTGTTTCAGCCATTCGACAGATATGCTTTGAATATGACTTATAGATAATGGTTCTTCACTATATAGTAATTTTGAAAAGTAGTAGAGTAATCATATTCCACTAATATTAATCCCAGCCTTTAAAAAATGATCAAAATGCATACTGTATGAGTAATGTAAATAAAAAAAATAAATAATAAATAAAAATTGAAAAAAAAAAAAAGAAGAAGTATATTTCCTGGCCTGCAATGAACAAACTTTTGTTTAAAAAATTAAAAAAGTGCTTCGAGAAAATCTCCAAGGAAACGAATAAACTAAACCATAGAAACGATTGATATATCATTCACACTTGATTTTCAGTTAACGAATCGGAAATATATTGCTTCTTAATTCGGACATAGATTTGGTTAGTTTAGCCGAAACTGGGTTTCTGAAAGTAGGTTTCAAATTTTTTTTTTTGGTAATGGTTTTCAATTATTATATTGTTTCTCTTTTCTTTTCGAGTTCCCTCTAAGTTTACAAGTTTTATCACTTAACCATGTTTAAAAAAAAATTTATATTGTAAGAACTTTGTCTTATAAGTTGTTCCATCCAGTTAAATACTGGCAAATCAGTAGTAACTAATTTTCAAAAAAAAAAAATTACAAAGTAACAGTCAAATTTAATTTTTTCTCTTTACTGAGTTATCGGTTTTATTTTTCCCTTGAAATTCTGAGTTATCTGCTTTTAAGAAAATGAAACAGTATTTTGTGACAACATACCATTCCATCTTGACTCTTGACTTCTACTTTCGGAAGTAATTCGTGTATGCTTTCTCTCTCATGGTGGCTATGTATTTTATTATTCTTACTTTTCTTTCTTTTTCCCTTTACTATATAGACCCAAATCCCAGTGGCAGAAAATAATTTTCGCAAATAGAAATTCATAATTTATTTTAGAAAATAATAAAAAGACGACAATTAATTTACAAAAATAATTCAAATTTTTAAATTCTCACAGTTTGTAACCACCATTAGACATAAACAGTTAATAATAGTAATAAAACATAAATATGCATCACATCATCATCACCAGTAGGATCATAGATAATACAGACTAAATTCAAAGTATGAGCCTTAAATATTATTATAAGTCCTAGGTGAGTATCTAAGTAATTACCAGCCACAAATTAGGGTAAACTTTTTCTTGGATTACTCCACTCCAGAGTTGCCCAAGTCGCATTATAAACCACCTAAGAAGAGAAAGAAAGAGGTGAGCATTCGCATACTCAGTAGGAATTTCAATTACCCTTTTTGATATGAATGCAACTTTTCAAACAAGCATGATTAGCACCTTTCCAAAATCTATTTATAAAACCAGTTTGCAAAGTAATCAAAATCATAAGCAATCATGTTCATCATTGTATATATCATAAATCAACTAAGTACAAGTATATACATGAGTTCTCATCCTCTCATCATAGTTCTGTAATACCTCTATAATAGAGGTACTCAGCATTTTGACACTACCCGGAGGTGTGTCAGCAAATCCTATGCAGGGACCTAGGTCTCTCACCTAGCGCTACAGCAATTCGCCAGCGATCTAAATACCATGATACTAAAATAGAACTCAAATAAGTGATCCTATGGTAGGTACAATATATCATAGAGTGTGTAATAACTATGCATCATGTATTTTAAGAAATCATGCTTTAATACTCATTTGGTATTATTATGGGATTTACAGAAAATCGGGCAGCATAACGGTTGTATTTTTCTAAAACCAAAATTTTAAACTTGCATAAAAATCATAACAACCAATCCCAGAATAATCCAATATATCTCAACAGTTCACAAATTTATCCAATATCTAATCAACTATTGAATTCCATGAAAATCGATATTTTCTAGAAATAGGTCATAATGCACATTTTAAATCAAAGTAAGTATAAAATTTGATAACTGAACCCCTACCTCACTAGAATAACGATATCACACTAATGGGTCCTCAAGGTACCATTGAACGATCGCTCGGAGGGACAGGAACCAATTCCAGGCCCTCGATCGCTCACTTGTGAAAAATCAACTCCTCAACGGAGCTTCGAATCGATAAACAAAGCTTTTTATCGAACTCCTAGCATCCAAAATAGCTAGATTAGACATAAAATTTGACCAGTTCGTGTCTGCGCTGACACCGGACAATTGTCATGTAAAACGAGACAAAATCTAAGCTGTTAGGTATAGTTTTTCGTGCCAATCACCAAATATAGTCAATATATATATCAAACTTCACCATTTTCTGAGTAAATTCCAAAAATGACAACAAAAACGAAATCTAACGGTCAGATCAAAAGTCGAACCCGAGCTCAAAATTATACAAAAATCGCAACTTTTAATTTGGGCAAAATGGGATCGTGATATATATACATCATGATAAAGCCCACGACGAGAGGATTTGATTGCCACCGATTTCACAGCTTTTTGTTGCCAAAAATCTCGCAGGTGAGCGACGGAAGCACGGCGGAACTTTGCATCTCCCTCGGCAACGCAGCGGTCCAGAGCCTCGAATCTCCGACTGGTGGCTCAGCTGGGCGGCGCGCTCGTCTGGGTGCATCGGCGGGAGCGATGGAGGAGGCGGTGAACGAAACGGCGAAGAGAGCGGGCAAGAATGAGAGAGAAACTGAGAGAGTGAGATGAGCGGGTGAGAGAGAGAGTAAAAAAAAAAAAGATCTGAATTTTTTTGTTAAAATTTGGTCAAAAGAACCTTTTGTCCTCTAAAAAAACAAGATTTTACAATATATCTTTCTCTTTTATTTTTTTATTTCAATTTTAATGGAAACTTGCTATGCAATCTTTTAAATGCCCATACAATTTCCATATACAATCAGAATGAGATTTATAAATGCGCATAATTATAGCAATCTAATTAAGTATATGGTTTTCAATTGAAAGATTTTGGGGTAGGTTTCAAAACTTATTTTTCAACGTTTTTTAAAATAGGTTCTACTAGTATGCGAATCAAGTTTTCAATGGTAATTTTATTTTACATGTTTCAAAATTAACCACAAATGGTTTCGAAATGGAAACCAATTAGGCCCTTACTTGACTAAGGTGTCTACGTCAATTTGAGTGTGTCACCCCTACATACAAATGAAAATGTCTAAGCATGTCTCATTCAATAAAGGAAAATCAAAGGATTAAAAACTATTAATCTTTGGGTAAACCGTAAAAGAATAATTGAAATTTGAGTGTTCTATAATTTTAATCCTCAAGTTTATACTCTACAAAATAATATCATGAAAATAAAAATTTCTGAAAATCGATACCGTAAGTTAATTTTTTGAATTAAGTTTAACAAATAAAAGATAATAATATCTCCAAAATAAAAAAAAATTATGAGATCTAATTTAATTTTAGTAAAAAATATTATTATCTTTTTATTATCAAAATAGTTCAAAAAGTCAGTCCAAAATCACAAATTCTTAATTTTAGAATAATATTTTACAAAATTCAAAACTCAGAATTTAAATTATAAAATACCCAAATATTAAGATATTATTTTGAAATTCCGCCGTCATGTTTTGTATAACTAACCACTAATAGTGGGTTGATCAAATAGAAACCAAGCAATATGCATCATCGTAGTTTAATATTTAGATTGTAGTGTACTACATGACCAGTACCGTCCGAGAGAAATATTCTTAAAAAAAAAAATGGGCCTTTTTTTTTTTTGTGTTTGTGTAGACGTGTACCGAACATTGTGAGTCACATTATAAGAAATAATTAATTTATAAATTGTCTTTTCAAAAAGGAAAAGAAAAGAATATATTTTATATCGTCGCCGGGTGCGAGGAAGCTGAGTACTAAATATCAGGACTCATAGGCAATATCTACGTACTCAAAAGGCAGGTTCCAACACAATACGAGATAATATATATATATATATATTTTTATATATATATAAAAACCTTATATCTATAACCAAAAGAAGAAACTTATTGAATTAGACTTGATTAATTAATTTGTGGATGCGCATGCAAAATCTTAGACTTTTCTTTTTCTTTTGCATATAAAAACTTCAGACTTAATTAAACTTGAGGCTTATTGGTGTGGTCAAATTAAGAATGTAATTGGTGAAACACAACAAACTTGGCAACTTGGGCAAATTAAATTTGGAAGGACCTTATTTTCTAAAAGGACAGTGAATATAAGATTACAAAAAGACCATTCAAAGATTCACATTTGAATGATTAAGCAAATTTCGACCTTCCAATGCGACCCTTGGCCACTAAATCCCTGATTTTAATAAAATCTGATCCAAACATTTTGCTGTGCTTTTACTTGCATGAGTGGGAATTAGACCAGTCCACTACGTTAATGTGTTATTTGACTTAAACTAATTACAAGTAAGAAAAACGAAAAGCTAAGCTAAGCTTGATAATGTAGTCCTATCTATAAAGCAGAATGAGAGAATTTTTTTTAATAAAATAAATCCCCCTAAAATAACGCACAATGTCTCCCATTCAGCATCATGGTAACTGTTAATATGGAATATTTGGAGAATATATGCAGCCAAAAATCTATTTCAAAACAAAATAAACGTGTAATTCCATAATGATGTGATGTCATTAAATTAAGCCATATACGTGAATTGAGTAATATGCTACAAGACCAACGACCAATTAATTTGTCTACCTATAATTTTGGAGACAAATATTATGTGGCAGTTTCACTTGTCCATTTTCGATTGCTTCATTATAAACCAACAAACTATTCAAAATTATAAACCAACAAACTATTCTCACATCATGAATATCAATCAAAATTATAAACCAACAAATTATTCTCACATCATGAATATCAATTAAAAAATTGGTAAAAATTAATAGCACCCATAACTATGTTCATATATATACACGTATATATGCATATACATGTTGTCGTCTCTATGTAAAATATATATATATATATATATGGGCACCAATTTAGTAATTTTTTTTTACATATACATAAATATTATTTTGATAAATAAAAATTTATTATACATATTTTTTTATAGTAAAAACTAGAAGAGAAAAATAGTATTAATGATGTATGTCTTTTTATGCATTTCATTATAGTCATTAGATTACCATTAAATAATGATCCAACAGCTAGCTAAAAAAAATACTATGCATAAGTGAAAAGGAAAAAAATTCCTATTAAATTAGCAACATGCATATACGTATCTTTTTCTTGAGGTGAATACCACTGATAATAACTTTGATTGATACGTAATATAGTTAATTAAAGAAGTAATCCCATTACCGAGAGTCAAAAGTAAAAGAAGTTGGTCTTACAACGACTATTGACTATATAAACAAAAGGAGACGTCCATATGAATATTCCAGGACCTCATTTAAATTAACAAAAAAAAAAAGGAAAAGAAAAGAAAAGTGAAAAAACCTCAGAGTATTGATGAAATTAGTGTACCACACAACTACATCAACCACAAAATGAACATGCTCTTTCCTTGGACTTAAACAAGGATCATAACTTTAAATTAATAAACGTTTCACCTAATCGGCTAGCGATATGTAAGTATTATATATTACTAATTAAAAATTCTAGCAACGTATATGGCAGTGTCATATATGTTATATGTGCGTATCATAATGTACACGCGTACAGACAACCAAAAAAAATCGATATATGCTTCTTTTGAAAAAAAAAAATAAAACTAATCATAGAGGTTATAAGAGGAAAAACATCATTTTAATCTATAGTATTAATCTATGGATATCCCAACTAGATTTACACCTTTCTAACTTCAGCCTCATTCGCTCTGCTTTCTTTTTAAGGTAAAGAAAATAAGTTTGAGGAATTATAATATGTTGTTCTTTTACGCCAATTTTTTCTTTTTCTTTTAACACCTGGCTTCGTTTTGCCACCCCTCCCTTTCTGTCTTCTATATGTGCCTATATATTGATTAATTTCGTATTAGTAACTGGATTGCTTTTTCTCCAGTGTGAATCCTGATTTATCTATCATTTGAAAACGTCCTAACGATGAATCTAGTTATATATATATATATATATATATATATTAATCAAGTCCACATGATATATATATATATGGTAATTTATCTTAGAGGATATTATATTATAATTATAAGCGTTGAATATTTCGAGGATTATTATATCTTTAGTCATATATACAATGTTAAATGTTTATTACTCTTATATATATATATATATAGGTCATATTTAATGGAGATTTTTATTTATATAGATGGGTACTCTAATTTGAGCTATTAGATTCTGATACGATGAATATTATAATATTAGTGATTTTATTAAAAATTTTACTGTAATTAATACTTATATAAAAATAGAAAGTTATTTTAAACATAAAAGATAGATAACTGACCTAACGAGTTAGATAGTTTTTTTTTTTTATTATCTTTCTATTATTATTATTGTTATGATTATTATTATTATTATTTTGATTCTCATTCAATTGTTGATTTTTATATTTTTAGTCTATTGTACCGCTTTAATTTTGTATTTAGTACATGAAATTATTTGAAAGTTACAGATTTATTAAGCTATTGAAAATGATAAGTTTTTTTTTAGTTTTTTTTTATATTAAAAAACCTACACACAAAAAAAATTAATAAAAAATTTTATGTCAATTTATTTGCTGCTCGGTTAGAATACAAAAGTTACAAATTTTGAAGCTAGAATCAAACCATTAATAAAATAAAATGTTAGCTTTTCATATAAAATAAAATAAAATATTAGCTTTTCCTTTGCCCCAAAAAAGCGACATTACAAGATGAAGTGTGATTTGATTTCATTTTTTCTTTTTTTTTTTTAATATATAATATTAAGTTTAGTGGTATGAGTAGCTTTACATTCTATTCCCTTTAAAAAAGTAATAATTTTTCCTTTTGTGAATTGTTATTTTAGGCGAGATTACTTAGACGAAATTGAAAAAGAAAAAATTATTTTTTCTGAAGGGCTATTGTAGATGGAATTACTTGAAAGGGTTGAAATAAAATGAGAATAGATTAATGTGACTTACTATAATATGTTGAAAAAATATATCTATCCATAGAGTATAAAAAAAATCTTCATTGAAAATTCTCCCGTATATGTATATATATAGTTATGTCTCAATGAAGATTTTTATTTTTACTCCGTAGATGGATACTTTAATTTGAGCTATTGGATTTTGATCTGATAGTTATAATGATATTAGTAATTTTATCTAAAAAAATAATCATTAATATATGTATAAATATGGAAAGCTATTTATGACCTAAAAAATTGGTAACTTATTTATAACCTATGAGTTGGACAATTTTTGTTTAATCTTTTTTCCATTTTTTTCCCATTCCCATTCTATTGTTGATTCTTATATTTTCATTAAAGAAAAAAAATAATTAACCGCATAAATTAAACTATTAAATACTAATTTTTTTATCAAAACTTCCCTCATTTTCACCATTTTTTCCGGCAAAGAAGGTATATTTAAGCTTTTATACCCATTTAAGTTACTAAAATTAGAGTATCCATTGTTTTAACTACGATTTTAGTCTATTATTTTGCTTATTTATCATGTTTTAGGTTATATTTTTGAGAGTTTGAATCTAGAATCAAATGAGAAATTCTTGATCATGCATTATAATCTTTACTCTTGTAAGTGTTAGTTAGATTATTTATTTATTAGAAATCATATTTTTGGCTATGTTTTAGCATTTTAGTGTGAATTAATCCTAATTTTTGATATTATGGTTTATTATTTTGTTGATGGTAGGTATTGATATACCCAATGTTTTTTTTTAATTTATTTTAGGTGAAGTGTGAGTTTATTTAGTTGTAAAACATTTCAAATTGAAGGTATGTTCTATTAATTTATACCAATTTCATGTTTATTTACTAGAAATCATCATTTTGGTTTTTTTTTTTTTCATCCTTAGTTTCAATTAATCCAAATTCATGTTATTTTAATTTATTTTTATGTAGTTTTTATAAATTTACAGATTTAATTTTTTTAATTGTTTTAGGTGAAATCAGGTGGAGTTTGACTTGAGATCTTAATTTCTACCAATTTCGTGTTTTAGATATTGAGTTTATTATTTATGTTGATATTATTTTGTCATAAGTTATGTTTGGTTGATTGGCAACTTGTTTGAAATAAAAGAGACTATTTAAAAAATAAATTGATTGGCAACTTGTTTGAAATAAAAGAGACTATTTAAAAAATAAATTAAGTTCTCAATTTAGTAGTAATTAGAAATATGAGAATAATTTTAAATAAGGGGTAATATATAATTGGTGTTTTAGGTACTCAATTGGTTAGTGCTAGAAATAAGGGAGATTATGTACAATTTTATATGGTACTCAATTTAGTTAGTTTTTTATATTTGTTGTTTAAGTTTTGTTTTGTTTTTTTGTTTGTTTTTCAATTGTGCTGATAAGGAATGGAAGTTGATAGATAGACTATCGACCGAGTATAGAAAGGGATTTGATAGCTTTTTGGAGTTTGCTCTTGAAAATGTCAAAGATTCCAATTTAATTCCGTGCCCATGTATTAAATGTGGAAATTTGCAAAAGCTAGATGTGAAAATGATAAAAGAACACTTATATTTCAATAGAATAGATCAAAGTTACAGACAATGGATTTGGCATGGTGAAAAGATTCCAATTTCCGGATTTTCATCAAAGAATTGTATAAGAGATGATTATGAGTTAGATTTAAATGATGATCTTTTTGAAATAATTGATGATGCATAGTATGAAACAAATATAGATCCTATTAAGTTTCAGTCATTACTTAATGATGCTGAGAAATCGATCTATCTGGGTTGTACGAAATTTACAAAGTTATCTGCATTATTGAAATTGTATAATTTGAAAGCAAGACATGAATGAAGTGATAAGAGTTTTTCAGACTTATTACCTTTACTAGGAGAGATATTGCCAAATGATAATGAGATACCACCTTCCTTTTATGAGGCCAAAAAGTCTTTATGCTCATTGGGTATGCAATATGAGAAAATTCATGCCTGCCCAAATGATTGTATTTTATATCGAAAGAAATTTAAAGATACAATTTATTGTCCAGTATGTGGTGAGCCTAGGTGGCAACATAATAAGAATTCTGAAGAGGTAAAAGTTGGAACTCCTGTTGAGATTTTGTGATATATTCCTCCAATTCCTCATTTTACCCGTCTATTTCGAAATCGTGAGCATGCTAAAGATCTAATATGGCATGCGAATGAGAGGATAGAAGATGGTAAACTTAGACATCCAACCGATTCACCGGCTTGGAAAACAATAGATTATAAATGGCCTTCTTTTAGAAGTGATCCAAGGAATCTTCGTCTTGGTCTATCTGCGGATGGTATTAATCCTCATACAACTCTAAATAACAAATACAGTTGTTGGCCTGTAATACTTGTAATCTATAATCTTCCTCAATAGTTGTGTATGAAAAGAAAGTTTACACTTCTTACAATATTAATATCAGGACCTAGACAACCTGATAATGACATTGATGTATATTTAGCCCCGTTGATTGATGACTTGAACAGTTAGTGGAATGATGGTGTGAAAGCCTATGATACATATAATAATGAAGATTTTACTCTCAAACCTATGTTACTATGGACAATCAATGACTTCCCTGCATATGAGAATTTTTCTGGATTTTCCACTAAAGGATATAAAGCATGTCCTATTTATGATGAGAAACAAGTTGTCAGTTCTTAACACATGCTAAAAAATTAAGTTATATGGGGCATAGAGGATTTTTACCTCGCAAACATGTATACAAAAATTGGAAAAAAATATTTAATAGTTCTCAAGACCACAATTTTTAACTGGGACGGAGATACTAGAAATAGCCTCTAAGCTCGAATTTAGGCTTAGAAAGTTTAAAATAAGTGATATCAATAAGAAAAGAAAAAGACGCAGTAATGTGAAGGTTGTAAAAACTCCAAAGAGTTGTTGGAAGAAGAAATCTATATTCTTTGAGTTGGAGTATTGGCAACATTTACTTCTGAGACATAACTTAGATGTCATGCATATTGAGAAGAATATATGTGATAGTATAATTGGAACTTTGTTAAATATTCCAGGGAAGAATAAGGATAGTATTGGTACCCGTATGGATCTTGTTGATATGGGTGTTTAAAAAGAGTTAGCTCCTAAAGTGAGGGAAAAACGAATGTATTTACCCTCGGCTTGCTTCACATTGTAAAAGGAAGAAATATATTAATTGTGTCAATCTTTATTTAATGTGAAGGTTCCTAAAGGCTATTCTTCTAATATTAGAACATTAGTGGATATGAATAATTTGAAACTAGTTGGACTTAAATCTCATGATTGTCATACACTAATGCAATATCTACTACCTATAGCGATCATGTCCGTATTACCTAAAAATGTTCGATATGCAATCATCAGATTGTACTTATTTTTTAATGGAATTTGTTCTAAGGTGGTCGATGTATCCAAGTTAGATGATCAACAACGTGAACTTGTTGTAACATTGTGCATGCTCGAGCAGTTTTTTCCTCCTAATTATTTTTGATATAATGATACATCTTACTGTACATTTGGTTAGAGAAGTGAAGTTATGTGGTTCTGTTTATTTGAGATAGATATATCCATTTGAGAGATACATGAAAATTCTAAAAGAATATGTTAGAAATCGAATCCGGCCAGAAATATATATTATAGAGTGTTATATCGCAGAAGAAACTGTTGAGTTTTGTTCTAAGTATTTGGCTAATGTAGAAGCTATTGGAGTACCCGCATCTTCAAATATTAATAAAAGCATAAGTGGTAGTATCATGTATACAGTTAAACGAGAACAACTAGACCAAGCATATCGTACTGTGTTACAAAATATGCTGAAGTCCAACCTTTCATCAAGTAAGTTTTATTGTGAATTACATTTTCATTGATTGAATGTTGAATTCTTTAACAATAATGGTTTACTTTGGGGATGATTTGTTGAAGGGAGCATAAAGATCAAAACACAATTCTGAATGAAATCAAAAAGAGAGAAGTGGATCCATGTTGAACATCATTGGACTTTTATTAGTTGGTTTCGCGAACGGGTAATTCCAATTAGTTATTACAATTAATAGTTTTATTTCATTTTTTTTCCCTATTTTAGAGCATGATTACTAATATGTTGGGTTTTCTAATTGTTAATTTTTCATTTTGAATAGATTGTAATTAAAATGAATAAGGCAACACACAATGTATCTGATACATTGAAATGGATATCACATGGACCATCATTAGATGTAATTAAGTATCACGCTTATCAAGTTAACAGTGTTCATTTTAACACAAGAGACCGTGATAATATAAGAACAACCCAAAATAGTGGGGGAAGTATTGTTGCAAAAACCATACAATTTTCAAGTTCTAAGGATAAAAACCCAATAGAGGGTGATATGATATACTATGGCGTTATCGAGGAAATTTGAGAACTTTATTTTGTCCTATTTCGGTTGCCGGTGTTTATGTGTCAATGGGTGGAGAGTAACCATAGGTTTAGAGAAGATGAGTTAGGCTTCACTTTAGTTGATCTAAATCGGATAGGTCACAGGAATAATCCATTTATAATAGCAACACAAGTAAAACAAATATTTTACGTTAATGATCCACTTGATACTCGATGATCAATTGTTCTTGCAACAAAACCAAAAGAATATCAAAATTTAGGAGTTGAAGATGAGAACGAAATACTTGTTGCTCATGAAATATTCTCAAAAAGAGTTTCGGTGGAGGCTTTGATAGAAGACGTTAATGAAGGTGATGTTACATGTTTACGAGATGATGGTGAAAGTATTTGGATTGATAATCAAAGAACGAAACTAATGAGGTATAAATCGAATAAGTTATATTTTTTTGTTTCATTTTTATATCTTTATGGATTGATATTTTGTTTTTTTAAATATATTATCTCTTATGTTTACATGCTTATTATTTTTTATCTTAATTTTTGATCTATATTTATGGTTTTATTATTTAACAGATAATTATTGACATGGAAAATGAAGGTAAAGATGATGTTTATCAATTTACACCATCACAAAGTAGTCAAGGTGAAAGAAAACACAAAAAGAAACCAAGAGGAATGACTCAAATGAAGGAGTTGATTATAAAAAGAAGTGATAACAAAAAAGAAGTTATCGTGTACAATGAATGGGGACAACCAACTAGGGATGAAGATAAATATTTGACGAGCTTTCGTAGCCTTATGGTTCGTCGCAAGATCCCAATCAATATTGATAGCTGGATGCTTGTACCAAAGGACCTAAAAGATGAGCTTTGGTATATAATATTAGTATGAACATGAATCTTTCTATTTCAAATTTATTAGAATATATATTTGGTATTAACATTATTTCTTTTACATTGTAGGAAACATTTGTATTGGACTACAAAGCAAAAAAAGAAACTTTAAAAAGTTGTGGAAAAATGTGGAGAGATTTTAAGTCTAGGATTACAACTAAACTGATTTATGAGTATAGACATATTTGTCCAAAGTTATTAGAGCACCCTCCAGCATCATATGCACCATGGATTGAACCTAAAGTTTGAGATGAGTTTGTTAACAAAAGACTAAGTGCAGAATGGGAGGAAGCTAGGAAAGTACAACAGGGAAGAGTAACGCAAAATAAATATCCACATCGTATGTTTCGCTTGGGTTATGCTGGATTAGAAGCTAAGATTGAAAAAGAAGAGGGCCGATATGGTATTGATAGATCCGAGCTATGGAGTAGAAGACGTGTATCAAAAAAAAGGAGGCCATACTGAGGAAATCAAAGTGATAGTTGATAGAATTGTAAGTTGCTTATTATAACATATTGATTATATTAATTTGTAATTTTNTTCTTGCAACAAAACCAAAAGAATATCAAAATTTAGGAGTTGAAGATGAGAACGAAATACTTGTTGCTCATGAAATATTCTCAAAAAGAGTTTCGGTGGAGGCTTTGATAGAAGACGTTAATGAAGGTGATGTTACATGTTTACGAGATGATGGTGAAAGTATTTGGATTGATAATCAAAGAACGAAACTAATGAGGTATAAATCGAATAAGTTATATTTTTTTGTTTCATTTTTATATCTTTATGGATTGATATTTTGTTTTTTTAAATATATTATCTCTTATGTTTACATGCTTATTATTTTTTATCTTAATTTTTGATCTATATTTATGGTTTTATTATTTAACAGATAATTATTGACATGGAAAATGAAGGTAAAGATGATGTTTATCAATTTACACCATCACAAAGTAGTCAAGGTGAAAGAAAACACAAAAAGAAACCAAGAGGAATGACTCAAATGAAGGAGTTGATTATAAAAAGAAGTGATAACAAAAAAGAAGTTATCGTGTACAATGAATGGGGACAACCAACTAGGGATGAAGATAAATATTTGACGAGCTTTCGTAGCCTTATGGTTCGTCGCAAGATCCCAATCAATATTGATAGCTGGATGCTTGTACCAAAGGACCTAAAAGATGAGCTTTGGTATATAATATTAGTATGAACATGAATCTTTCTATTTCAAATTTATTAGAATATATATTTGGTATTAACATTATTTCTTTTACATTGTAGGAAACATTTGTATTGGACTACAAAGCAAAAAAAGAAACTTTAAAAAGTTGTGGAAAAATGTGGAGAGATTTTAAGTCTAGGATTACAACTAAACTGATTTATGAGTATAGACATATTTGTCCAAAGTTATTAGAGCACCCTCCAGCATCATATGCACCATGGATTGAACCTAAAGTTTGAGATGAGTTTGTTAACAAAAGACTAAGTGCAGAATGGGAGGAAGCTAGGAAAGTACAACAGGGAAGAGTAACGCAAAATAAATATCCACATCGTATGTTTCGCTTGGGTTATGCTGGATTAGAAGCTAAGATTGAAAAAGAAGAGGGCCGATATGGTATTGATAGATCCGAGCTATGGAGTAGAAGACGTGTATCAAAAAAAAGGAGGCCATACTGAGGAAATCAAAGTGATAGTTGATAGAATTGTAAGTTGCTTATTATAACATATTGATTATATTAATTTGTAATTTTGTTAAGAGTATAGCATAGTCTAATGTTCAATTCTGTACATGTTTTATAGGAAGATTATACTCAACAGTTCCAAGAGGGAAATCTCGATATAGACAGTTCTAATGATATCTTAACAATGGCTTTAGGCACTTCTGAATATTCTGGACGTGTACAGAGAATGGGATTTCACGTTAGCCACAGACAATATTTTCATCAACCTGCTCCAACAAAGAAGCAACAATCATTTGATGTAAAACAATGGCAAGATGAACAAACACGCAAGATGCAACAAATGCTTAAAGAACAAGAAGAACGGTTCATAGCAGAAATTTCTAAGATTCAAGTAAGACAACAAAGTAATGTTGATAGTTCTAATACAACTCCTTCACAGCAAGAAGTTTAAAGGGAAGAAGTGCAACCACAAGAGATACATGTAAATCCAATGGTGGCTGTAGGAATATCTTCACGACTCAAAAAAGTATGTTTATATGAGTTTTTTTCTTATTTGTTTATTAACTTCTTGTATTTATAAATTGTGTTTGATTTTCTATATTGTAGAATCAAGCATGCAAGCTTACAGTGGGGTCTCGTGATAATATATTTGCTTTAGGACATGTACAAGAGTTAACTTCATCAACTATTATTCACGGCAGAGAATTGGGGAAGCATAATTTTCGTGTATCAGTAAAGGTTATTTTTGATGCTACAGCCCTAATTCCTATTCCAAATTCAGATGATGATGCAAGGTTAGTAGGTGACGCACTTAGATCGCATCTTGCATGGCCTAAGATGCTTGTCATCTTTGAAGATAATTTGGTATGCAGACTAATTTTCTAAATAAATTCATCCTTTATTGAATTCTAATGTGAATTATTAACTTGTTTGTTAACATTTCATCATTTATTTAGATTTTAGGAGTTTAATCATATAAATAGGCATCAAACGATGAAGAATAAATCTTCACAACTACAGCCACCTCAAACATAAGAAAGAGTACATCCACAAAAAAAGAAAGCAGAATCTGTTACATAAACATAATTTAAATTTGTTGATGGTACAACAGCTTCTATAAGATTACTATTGAATACTATTCAAGGAGCGGATGAAGGTGTTATTATTCATGTTTCCTTTGATGAATAAGTGTTTGGTGAAGCTTTTCGTTTGCCCGTGTTCAAAGAAGACATAATTGAGTTTTTCACGTTACAATAGATTGGGGCCGTACTTATTACGTTATACATGAGGTAAGAAGTTTATTTTTTTATATATATATATAGAACTTCATATATATACATGTATCTATAGTTGGCAATTATATAATATAACACTTAATTCATATTGCATTTTGTACTTGTAGGTATTTACACCATTTAGTGACCCAATATGTTTATTAAGATAGGTATATGTTCATAGATCCTAGTGCAGTTGCTACACAAGGTGGTCCACTTGAGGATCGTACTATAAGTTTAGCAACCCGGATGTTTTCCATGAAGAATCAACATCAATTTCTAATTACACTTTGGAATCATGGGTAAGATTTTAAACTTAATAAATTATCATATCAACTACTTCCTATATGAAGTTAAGTATTACATTATTAATAATCTTTATCATTACTTTTATGAGTAGAGACCATTGGATGTTGCTTATCATTTATCCTCTCAAAGATTATGCATAGTTTCTAGATCCTCTCGGCTTAGCTCTCTGTGAGGAAATTGGTTTAACAATGATCGAGTAAGTTCTCTAATGGTTCAGTTTGTTATAGTTCAGTTTCTTATAGTTGCTATTGCTAATCTTTTATTCTTGTGTTTGCGCATTTCTAATTCAAAGTGCATTCAACATATATAATGTAGAAAAAGAGAAGAAAGGAAGACCAAATGATCCAGTTTATAAGTTAATAAAGGTACTAAAATTGAATTAATAACACTTGTTGGGTGGAAGATTAATTAAAATTACTTATGTTTACTTTATGCTTATGT
>JXTB01000033.1:836274-854778 GCA_002914805.1 Parasponia andersonii
ATAGCGTGAAAAAGAAAAAAATGCAGCTTGCTACGGAGAGAAAATATATATAAATACATATTAAAATATTATATATTATTATTGTCAACCGCATGAAATATTTAGTGAAGTCCCTCGATCATCTCCTCGCAACTTCTTTGGTCAAAATCAATTAGTCCCAACTTCTTTCAAAGAGAAAAGATACGTGCGGCACAACTACTCCTTTTCAGTTGGAGATATATATATATGCATGGTTCATATTCATTAATGAAAATAATGTCTTGTTTTTTCTTGCCTGCTGAGATTAATGAAAATGTCTTGTTTGCCGTGCTACGCGACTAGTATATATAAAATCATGATCATGATGAAGGAACAATTGGGATTCTCAGTCCCTTTTTAAAATATCTATACAGCTAGCTAGCGAAATCTTTCTCAGAACGAAGAATATAACAACAATTGGTCAATTCAGTGTCATCTCATCACTTTTTAATGTGGATGGTTAAATGTTCATTTCAGATTTGTTTCGATAAGGTTCAGTACTACAAAACATTCGCCATTTATGAATTATAAAACTATCTTACTCGGAGATACTGTACCTAATTTGTCAGCACTCTCAATCGGTTTTGTAATGTTATCACCGGCCTATTTTCTCCTATATGCTTATAACTTTTTGCCATTTACGAATCTAAATACCGTCAAAATCTATTTATAAGATATTGTCTATTTTAACATTATGATGCAACTTTCCTTATAGGGCAGTACTGTTCTTGAGAGTAGGTTTTAAGGACTTGCTATTTAATATTATATACTATTATCCATTTAGGTTTTAACATCTCGTGATTTTTCAACACTCGTCCACACCTAATAAACAACAAATTGTAAAGCTCAAATACTTCCTATTCCCAATATAGAAAATATACATAAATTGTTAAAAATAGGTAAGTGATTTAATTTGATATTTGATATTTTGATATTTTACTTAATACGGAACCAGTATTATGAATTACTAATATTCGTGCAGGATGAGCATTACAACGTTAATTGATTTCTTTCAACCCCGCAGTGAGTACTATTTTTTCCCCTGTTTTGGTCAAGTTTTAGAAAAAGCAAATCCATAATAATACTTCTAATAGGTTGTGAGGTGCAAAGCTAAGATAACAAAAGGATTTAAGGGCCATTATAAGTTTAGAACTTATACCTTCATAGCTTCAACAAAAGAATCCACTACTCCCACCTACTTGACTAATCTCCCTCAGCAACAGCCAATACCAAAGAATCCAAAGCAATGATCTCCAAATATATGAAAGAAACAAGAATATTAAACCAAAACCAAAAAACAGTAATAAATGAGTTAAAGAAAAAGAATAATTATATTATAAAAGTTGTACTTCAATAAGAGGGTATATAAATATATGATGATGATGATGATAAACCCATATTAAGAAATATTCCAAATTTTCTTTCTTCTTTTGTATCAAAAAGTATATCATAAGATCCCCTAAAAAAAAAATAAAAAAATATATATCATAAGATCTTTCAAAAGAAAATGTATATTATTTCACAAAAGAATAATAACTTGGAAACAAATGTATTGGGGGATGGGGTATCCTGTACTAGATTACGTTTGTCCCTCTTTGTCCACAACATTGATTCATACATCATTAAGCTTTTACCATAAGACAATGTCCAATTGTCCATATATTCCAATAATCATCCAAGATTTTGACCACCTGGGACCATCTGTCGGGAGGCCCTTTTAAACGGGACCCATCATCAATTGCAATTGCAAAGACTGTGACCTCTCATCAGATGGACCGTCACGTGGCCCCTTTTTTTTTCCCTTCCACCCTTTTTTAATATATTTTTTTTCCTTCTTTGCCTTTTGTACTTATATTGTTTATGTACTATGACTGATATGCCCCAGCCTGGACAGAATTTGATTACGACTGTCTCAGAGTGTTCAGAATTACCACAATCGAATATAATTTAGGTTAGTCTAACATTGAATAAACAGGACGAGTCATTTTAAAACTTTTAAGAAAATTTTTAACTAAGTAAAACTATACATCGTTATTTTTAACTTATAAGCTCAATAAATAATAATATTAGATATATTATAATAATATTAAATAAATTAAGCATACTAAATATCAAATACTCAATCAAATAGTTTATTGCAAAATAAAGAGTGCAAGATAAAGAAAATATAAACTCAATTTTTATGAATTTCGATAAACACGATGATTTGTTTATATGCTTGGCTCTTAGCAACTTATTTGGAGTTTTCCACTATCATATCACAATTATGAGCTTAACCAATCTTATACAAATCGAGTGAATTCTTCTTAAGTTCACTCAATTTTTACAATAGTTTTATATCTGATTCTATCACGCCTAACTACAGATTGTTTAGAGTCTAGTGTCAATCTCACCTATACTAGGTTGTTTGAATAATGGTGTTAACCTCACCAACTCACATGTTGTTCAGAGTTCAATAACAACCTCATCTACACTCAGGTTGCTTAGACTCTGGTGACAACCTCACCTATATGAGATTATTTAGATTCCGGTAACAACCTCACCTAAACGCAGGTTGTTTGTGACTCTAGTGCCAACCTCACCTTATGATACTCAATGGTTATTCAATAATCAAGAGTAAATACATTCAAGAATTCTCGTCATAAAAATAATGAATTCAATTTTGGCTTAGGAGATTTGAGAACAATGCACAATGGATTCTTTAATATTAGTTCAATATGATTTGAAATTTAATTCAATTAAAAAAATAAGTTTTTGTACTTTGAAATTAGTTGGATAACAATTTAGGTTTATGCAATCTTTTTTTCGAGTCTTAAAATAGCTTCCATTTATAAGTTTGCATGAAAACTAGCCGTTTGTAATTATTAGACACACTTTCTGCTATTTTTGGTGGACCGAAAATACTAGTCATTGGTAGTGCTTTTACAACTGTCAAATTTTAATGGTAATATTTTTCTCGTTTCTATTTTCGGTAGACCGAAAATCCTACTTATTTTAGCTATTTCAAAATTTGGCCATTTTTTCAGATTTTTACAACTTTTGGCGTTTTTCAAAAACTGACTTCTAAATTTGTTTTAAACACTTATAAACATTGGAAATAAATTTGAAAATGATATTTTGGCTATTATAAACTTGTTTTAGTTTCACAAAGATATTTAACAATAATTTAGAAAGTTTTCATACCAAAACATATTCTAGTTTGCAAATAGAAAATCTCTTCTTAACTTATATCAAATAATCATGATTTCAAATATATTTGTAACTTATTTAAACTTAAGAAATCATATTTTAAAGAATATTTTGCCCATTCAAATAAATAATTATTTTCTGTTTTCAAACTTCTATAATAAAATAACTATTTAAAGCTTAAGATAATTTGAAAATTCTTTTGAAATTATGGACCAATAAAAAGAGAATTTGTATGCAATAAACTAAATCAAATACAAGAATAAGTATAATTTATGCATTATCTAAGTATGGTCTTATATTTTGATTGTCTATCTTCAAGCTTGATTCTAATAAGTCCAATATGCATCCATCTTTAAGCTTGAATCTTTGATCAACTTGAGTTAAAACTTTTAAAGCTATTTCTACTACACACTCAAATTAAATCATTAGTATTAAATCTAATATTTATTATCTTCAAAATAAGAATAAGTAAGATTAAAACCTTAATTTTTTAACAATCTAATCTGATTCAATTTACAAAGTATGGATATCTACACATATAAGGATTGGATTCGATGAAATTACTGATGAAATTATTGAAATCCATACTTTTATGGATGAGATATATTTTTCACTTTAAAAATAATTGATTTAATTCAATCTGCACTTAAATTATATATTCGAAAATATATATTTATATTTATATATTATGAATACTTTATTATTCATATATGTTGTAAAATTTACTATTAGTTGTAATTTAATATGTAAAATAATTTTAAATGAAAAAAACTAAAATAATGAGTAGTGAGCCAAACTTATTTTTTAAAAAAGCGAAATTTGAGCATCTAAAATAAAAAATAAATGATCTAAAGAAATTGATCCAATCTGCATATTCGCGGATTAGATTTAATTACTTAAAAGGTTTTATGCAATTAGATTATATATTGTTTCTAAAATCTGCAGTAGTGCGAATTGGATATAATTTTCTGGAAAAAGTATGGATTGAATTAGATTAACGCTTCTCCAACTGTCCAACAAAATTGGATGGAAAAAGAAGCGATTAAACTTCCATGGATCCTATTTAGTCTCAATATATTTCATACATGGTGGTATATATCACTAGTAGCGTCACATTTTTGCTAAAGAGACATAGAACCACGCGAAATACAGTACTCAAAAAGTTAAATAAAATCATATTCCTTCATAGTGATATATGCATCTTCATATCACAAAAATTAAAAATAAAAGAAAAATTACTGTCACGCATTCAATTATTCATATGATTGCATTAATTTGCAGTACGTAACGAGTTCTCTCAACTATTATCAAAAGAACAGAAGCTAAAGCTTATTTTTTCTATTTTTTTTTTCCTCAAGAAAAAAAAGTAGTAAGGTTAGAGGTGGCAACCCTTATAATCCCAAGTGGTAGATTTACCTGTGTTATTAATTAATAGATAGAAAGTTCTAAATTCATCACTATTAGACTATATATATTATTTTCTTTTTGCATCTCAAAATTAATTTTAAACAATTATATTTTTGTTTTGTTCATTTTTATATTCCAAAAATATATAATTTTATGTGTTTGTACTATTTTAAATTTTAATGTAAACTAAAAAAAGTAAAAAAAGAAAAGAAAAAATATTATTTACAAATAGTCTTTTAGAAAGCTAGAGAAATTAAAGAAATGAAAGCAAAGAGCTCAACGTGCAGATAGATTTTTTTTTTTTTAAAAAAAAAAAACAAATTGAGAGAAAATTTGTCAAATAATAGAAAACAAACCACAAAAGTTAATAAGTTATATAAACACCATAAACACACAATGTCACAAAGATACAAACTACTGCAAATTGTTTTTCTTGTACTGCCTTTCAAAGTGAAATAAGCCATTGTAATATAATAATAAACATAAATATATATATTTATATATATATATATGCTTATTAATATGTACATGTAACACACAATAGGATTCATTTTTTTCGTTCCATGATATGTTTCTTTTTTCTTTTTTTAAAAAAATCACTTCAACTCTCTACATATACAAATGTTAATTATATATAGAACCATATATATATATATATATATATATATATATTGTGTGTTTGGTCTTTCTCTATTAATCCTTCCTTTTCTATTAACCCTTCTTTTTGGATCATCTTATTATTCTTGCCTTGCTCCACTATATATGTCTATGTATATGTTTAGTAATTTTGAGAAAAAGGAAAAGATAACTTCTTTCTACGATTAAAGGAATTTCTGGTTGTTTTTCTCTTCTAAATCTATCACAATTTATATTATGTACATTCAAAATCATAATAGGTACATTTAACTTATTAGCTTGTCTTTATTTAAAAAAAAAAAATTATAGCTTGTCCTCTTTAATAATTCTAATTATGGATAAACTTGTGAATAATATTACAAATGTACATGGTGGTAGTGTTGGAAAGTAAAACAAACTTTATTATTCACTCAAATATTTTTACAAGAGAAAATTCTCAGCTTCACTCTTCAAGCTCATTCACTCACTCACTCACGAGAAGCTATGGTTCTTTCTCTCTTCTCTTCACTCTTAGAAGCTTTGCTTCTTACTTGATGCTTAGAACTCAAATGAGAAAAGGGGTATTTATACTATATGAGAAACAATGAGAACCACACAAATAAACAATTACAAAAATTCTTAAGCCACATATATTTTCTTCTACACTCTTCAAATAATAATTTAAGTAATCAAATAATTCACATGCAAAAAGCTAATATCTAGCTAACACTAGAAGATTCTAGGTGGAAGGCTTCTTTAATTTAGACTTGGGTTTTTTCTTTTATGAGCTTTGCACTTGGGTTAAATCCAACTTATTAGGCCTGATGTTGATGGGCTTAAAACACTTCTTATGGGGTTAAACAAGTTTATTTTTCAACATCTCCCCTTAAACTTATTTTATAATACCAAGTAAGTTTCTTAATCTTGCGAAGTCTTCAGACTTGAGTGGCTTAGTGAAAATATCAGCAATCTCATCATGTGATCTCATATACTCCAATTGTACTTCTTTATTTGCAACACATTCTCTTATGTAATGATAGCGAGTATCTATATGCTTACTTCGGTCATGAAAGACTAGATTTTTAGCCAAAGCTATTGCAGACTTATTATCGATACAAATCTCTGTTGGCTCCTTTTGAGGCATGTTTAACTCTTTCAACAACCTCCTTAGCTAGATTGTATGACTAACACATGATGTAGCAGCTACGTACTCAGCTTCGCATGTTGAAATGGTGACAATCGGTTGTTTCTTAAGTCAGTTTCTCCCATGAAAAACACATAACCAGTTGTGCTTTTTTCGATCAGCAGTATCTCCGGCCAAATCACTATCACTGTAACCAACGAATTTGTAATCATTAGAAATTGAATAGAACAAGCCAAGATTGATCGTACATTTTAGGTAACTGAAAATTCTTTTTGCAGCTTTGAAGTGAGTAGTTGTTGGAGTTTTCATGTAACGACTCACTAGTCCAGTTGCATAGAGAATATCGGGCCTTGTACATATCAAGTACCGAAGGCATCCAACAAGGCTGTTAAAGAGTATTGGATCCACTTTTTTTGCTTCATCATCTTTCAGTAATTTTATTCCGCACTCCACTAGTGTACTTATCGGCTTGCAATCATCCATATTGAACTTCTTCAGGATCTCCTTTGTATAGCTTTCTTGGGAGATAAAGATGTCTTCTTCCTTTTGCTTAACTTCTATGCCGAGGTAGTATGCCATAAGTCTGATGTCTATTATTTCAAACTCATGTGCCATTACTCTCTTGAATTCGTCAAACTTCCTTGGATTACTTGCAGTGAATATGAGATCATCAACGTACAAGCATACGACAAAAATATCTCCATCTTTAGTCTTAACATAGAGAGCATGTTCATAAGGACACTTAATGAATCTATTCTCTTAGAAATATTTATCAATTCGGCTGTTCCATGTCTTGGTGCTTGCTTTAGACCATAAAGAGCCTTCTTCAGCATCAAAACCTTATCTCTATATCCTTTCATCTCATAACCCAATGGTTGTTTGATATAGACCTCTTCTTCAAAAACTCCATTCAGAAATGTGGACTTTACATCCATCTGATGAATCTTCCATTTGTTCTGAGCAACAAGAGAAATAATTAGTCTTATAGTTTCCAATCGTGCAACAAGAACGAATACCTCGTCGTAGTCAATGCCGGCTCTTTGACTATAGTCTTTTGTTACTAGCCTTGCTTTGTATCTTTCTACCTCTCCGTTGGCATTCTTCTTCACCTTGTATACCCATTTTACACCGATAGCTTTATGACCTTTAGGAAGAGTGGATAGTTCCCAAGTGTCATTCTTCTCTATGGCTTTGACTTCTTCATCTATCATATTCCTCTATTTTTCATCTTGTACAGTCTCTTGGAAGTTTATTGATTCACAATCAGCAAAAAGGCAAAATAGAGTGAGGTTTTCGAGTCTTTCAGTCACCTCATATAGATCTTCAAGACGTCTTGTACATTCTTCATGCCTCTCAGTTAAAAAAGAAGGAGGTGAATCTTCATGAGTGGATGATATTGGTGAGAAAGGTGGAGTAATAGCCTCCTAATAGACTTCTCTTACTTGCTCTACTGGTGTTTCCATATCTTCAAATTGTGGAAAGAAATTGTAGTAATTTATTTGACAACCAAAGCCCTATTCACCTTCTTCATCGAATATTACATCTCGGCTAATGATTACTTTTCTATTGTTAGGATTGTATAACTTATATCCTTTAGAGTTGGTGTCATAGCCGATGAAAATGAACTTTTCGCTTTTATCATCAAGTTTAGTTCTATGTTCGTTTGGCACATGCACATGGGCTATGCTTCCAAAGACTCTCAAGTGGGAGATCTCAGGCTTCCTTCCGCTCTATGCTTCTTGTGGTGTCTTTCCCCACACACTTCTTATTGGAGATTGATTAGACAAGTAAACTGCACATGCAACAGCTTCTGCCCATAATTCTTTGGGTAATCTCTTACTTTTCAGCATGCTTCGAACTATATTGAGGATGGTTCGGTTTTTCCTTTCTGCCACGCCATTTTGTTGAGGGGATCTTGGAACAGTTAAAGGTCGTCGAATTCCATTTTCTTCGTAGAATTCTTGGAACTCTTTTGAAGTGAATTCTCCTCATCTATTAGATCTCATGGCTTTGATCTGAAGACCACTTTCCTTCTCTACAGCCGCCTTGAACTTCTTGAAAGCTTCAAAAACTTCTGATTTGTGCTTCAAGAAATAAAACCAAGTCTTTCTTGAGAAATCATCAATAAAGAGTAAGAAGTAATTACTCTTACCGAAAGAACTTGGTTTGATAGGATCGCACACATCTGTATGCACGAGCTCTAGTGGCTTTTGGGCTCTTGAATTCGACTCTTTTGGAAAGCTTTTCCTGAATTGCTTCCCGAGTAAGCATCCTTCACAAAGTTGATCAGGATGATTGATACATGGCAAGCCTCTCACCATTTCTTTCTTGGACAGTACCTCTAGTCCTCCAAAGTTGAGATGCCCGAATCTCAAATCCATAGCCATGATGAATCTTTGTAACATGCTTTCAGAAATTTTGCCTCATTTTGAATGTTCAATAAGAACATTCTATTTCTTGACATAGGCACCTTGGCAATCAAGTTCATGTTGTTATCTCTTATAGAAAGACTTTAATCTTTCAAGTGAATATCATAGCCTTTATCTAAGAGTTGTCCCAAACTCAAGATGTTTATTTTCATTGTGGGTACAAAATAAATATTTGAAATAAATTGATGCCCCCCCATTTTTTAAGCGAATACGAATTTTACCTTTTTCTTTTACCGCTACTTTTGAATCATCACCGAAAGAAACACTCCCACTGATTGATTCATCATGCTCTATAAACATTGATCGACGCCTACATATATGATTGCTAGCACCAGTATCAAGATACCATGTGTTGTCTTATCCTCCGTTATTGTCTTTATATGCTAGTAGCACGGTGCCATTTTCTTCCCTTTTCTCTTCAACATAATTGACTTTCTCTTCAATTCTGCTATTGGGTGCTCTACACTCGCTAGCATAATGCCCAAACTTGTGACAATTGAAACATTTAACTTGAGACTTCTCAGGCCTTGAGCTAATTCGACCTCTACCATGACCTCTTTTAGAGCTTTCTCCTCTTTCAAAATTGTTGATATGATAATTGTGGTTATTGGAATTCTAACCTCATCTATGACCTCGACTTGTACCACGTCCTTGTCCTCGGGCTTGTCCTCTACCACGGCCACGTTGACTTCTTTTACTACATTGGCTATCTTATTTCTCTGTAAGTTGTGTCTTGAGATGCTGCTCTTTAAAATTTGGCTTCTTTTTTTTCTTTTCCTCATGAGCTTGTAAAGAACCTAAGAGTTATTCTATCATCATGGCTCCCAAATCTTTAGTTTCTTCGATGACAGTAATAATATTCTCGAACTTTGGGTCTAACGATCAAAGAATCTTTTCTATAATCGTAACATTTTCAAGTTTCTCACCATTTCGCTTCATTTGATTCGAAATGGTTAAAACTCTAGAATAGTAGTCAGAAACTGACTCAGTCTCTGTCATGTGTAATAAATCAAACTCTCCTCTTAGAGTTTGAAGGCAGACCTTTATGACATTTTTACTTCTCCCTTTTATGAAATTTGAAGTTTCTCCCATGCTTCCTTAGTAGAGGTTGCACTTGAGATTTTCTCAAACCCGTCGTCATCTAAGGCCTAGTAGATAGGAAAAGAGCTTTTTTGTCTCTCTTTCTTGAATCTTTTAAACTATCTTTCTATGTTAAAGATAGTATTTCCTCATCTCTTGGCTCTTCGTAGCATTTCTTTACTATTTCCCAAATATCATGTGCTCCAAGGAGGACTTTCATTTTAATAGTCCAATTATTAAAGTTATTACCTTGAAATAGTGGAACTTGAAGAGATGCTAAACTATCGGTAGCCATAACTCTTAACAAAGTAAACTTTTGGAAATTTCGACTACACATATTGATTCAGAACATCGAAAAACCTTAAGATTGACTTATATATAAACTGGTGAAAGTCAACAATTAAAGTCAACGCTCGGTCAACGCTGGTCAACAATCGGGTCAACGACGCGGTCAACGGCTCTGATGGCGTAGTTAACAGCGCGATCCAATGGCTCTGACAGACTAGTCAACAGCTCTAATGGCTCGGTCAACGACTATGACGATTTGGTCAAACGGCTATGAGTCAGCTTAACTCGGTGAGTTGACTCAGTTATGATAGCAAACTTCCAACAACTCGTTCAGAGTCGTTCGGACTCCGATTAGGCTGATTTTTGCGGCAGCATTTTTGTCTCGTCGAGCTCTTCGATTAGATATGTAATAGTAGTATATTTGCAACAAATAGATAATACTCTCAATCTCAAGAATTCTTTTCTGATATGGAAGATCAGTCAAAACTACAACCACAGAGCATACTTAGAATTTCATGAGAACTCACAACCTTGCTCTGATACCACTTTGTTGGAAAGTAAAACAAATTTTATTATTCACTTAAATACTTTTATAAGAGAAAATTCTCAACTTCACTCTTCAAGCTCACTCACTCACTCACTCACAAGAAGCTATACTTCTTTCTCTCTTCTCTTCACTCTTAGAAGCTTTGCTTCTTACTTGATACTTAGAACTCAAATGAGAAGGGGCATTTATACTACAGGAGAAACAATGAAAACCACACAAATAAACAGTTATAAAAATCCTTAAGCCACACATATTTTCTTCTACACACTTCTAATAATAATCTAAATAATCAAATAATTTACATGCAAAAAGCTAATATGTAGCTAGCACTAGAAGATTCTAGGTGGAAAGCTTCTTTAATTTAGACTTGGGCTTTTTCTTTTATGAGCTTTACACTTGAGTTAAATCCAACTTATTAGGGGCCTCGTGTTAATGGGCTTAAACAAGTTTATTTTTCAACAGGTAGTTTCTAAAATTTTACTTAATTACAACAAACTATAATTAAGTATGTGCCAAGTAAAAAAAGAAATATTACAAGCAATGTCCATTTGTAGACCTTAAAGCATAAAAAACAAAATTAGAATTATACAAAATTAAAACATGTTCTATGAAAAATTTGATAGTTCCTAGAATCACTCATTGATTGGGGGTACTTTTATTGGAAATTTTTATTGTTGGATATTTTTCAAAAAACATTATATTTTTGAAATTATGCTTGGCGAATTTTAATGTGAATCTTTTTAGGGAAACTTGGAAACTCTTTATTCAACGAATAAAATTAAAGGTCGGGCAATCCAGAGTTTCATCAGTAGAAAACATGACAAAAACAATTTGTCATAAACGTACGACATTTAAATGATTAGAGTGGACAATTTGTTTTACGGTATAGTGTAATATAATAACGATTTCGGTAATTCTATAGGTATTTTTACATTTACTTATAGGTAATTATAAAAATCTTATCTGTTAAATATCGATTTAATGGCTTTGATTTAGTGTTGACTAAAAGAATTGGAAGTTTGAAGTGCTTATTTCATGTTTTGCATTAGAAATTATGTGTTTTGTTATTTAGTATTATTATATATATATATATATATATATATTTATATATATTGGTTCCTTGATTACACTACCCCTTAGCAATATCTCCACACTCTCAAAATGAGAGTCAAATCTCCCTCTCGCACCACGCCACCAGACGATGCCCCTTGACGACTCAGAAAAAGCCTCAATGCCGCCATGCCCCAAACCCAAAGTGGCCCTGAGTCATAAAAATCGAGCACGTTATTGGCGCTGGAAGGTTCTGCGATGCCGATCCTAGGGATTTGGAAGAAGAAGAAGAGGATACAAAATTTGACATTTCAATGCTGAATTTTCCGGGAAAATTCGAAGGCCATTGCAGAAAAAGATTCGTGAAAACAGTGAGTGAGTTACCGATCGAACCGAGAGAAGATTTTGTTTGTCCAATACTTTCTTTCTTTCTTGAAATGCATTCATAATTTTTTGAAATTAAATATTAACTATTTTTGGTCCAGATCTCTCCTTGATAAAAATTAAAATGGATAAAGAATTCTCTCTCAGTATTAGATTATCATCGGTTAAAAATTTTCATATTACGAACTTCATTAAAATTGAAAATAATAAATTGAAAAAAAAAAAAACCAGGAGACCTAGATTTGTAATTTATAATATTTGGCATCTGAAATGATAGATAACGCATAACAAAGCAAAAAACAGTTGTTATTAACTTTCAATCTTTGAAGCCTTTTACATTCAACTCGAAACTTCTTCCTATTAGATGTTTCCCTTGCCAATAAAGAAGAGTATCACGTCAACTTCTTCATAGAATAATGGATTTTGCGGACTGCAGATCTTGAAAAAGATGGCTATAAAAAAAGGTTGTTTAATTGGAGATAAAAAAAATAGTAAACGTGTTTTTTTTTTTTTGTGACAAACATAATTTAAATGAGTCAATTAAGAAGAAGTGATCTATAAAAAAACTAGAGAGCCTATCAAATGATCAAAAAGAAAACGTTTCACCCACCATCCAAATAGACTAAACCTCCACAGGAATGTGTCAAATTATTTCAGTAGAAGATATTATTTCAATAGGAGATATTATTATATTCACCATAATTTAACGTATCTTGGAGATCAAGATTCTCAAGTGAGTAGGATATCTGATTTCAGTTTTCTTACAATTGAACATTTCTAATTTTCGTGCTATTTGTCACTTTTTTTGCATTTCTGTTTCCGTTCTGAATTTTGTCCTTTTCTTTTTTCTTCCTGTTTTTCCCTTGCTAACTTCTTTTCTTTGTGTTTTTACTAATTACACTTCTTAATATTTCTTTATTACTTATTTTCAATAATTTCACTTATTTTATATTCATTATTCTTTGTTCTAATAAATTGCTGCTGTAGAAATAACTGCTTTCTTTATCCAAAGACAAAACGTTTTGTATTTCCTTACGCAATTTCATTGTTTTGTATACATATGTGTGTATATATCCATGTTTATTTACATGGATGTTGATTTAAATTCCTTATGTACTTGGTCTCATGATTGCATGTTCAGATTGGAATCTTCGTGTGTAGTAACCGTTTCAAAACTATGACCTCCAAACTAGACGTCTCCTTGTAAGAAGAAAATACGGACATTTATATTCATAGATGAGAGGACGAAGAAAATGTAAGAATTTTCTTTCCTTTGCACTATTAATTTGTTTGTTTGATCTGTCTAGAAATTATGTTTAGATTAGAAAGTTTGTGTTTTTAAGTATTTGTTCCCATCCAAAATTCTCCATATTTTGTTTACCCAATTCTCTATATTTTTTTCTTAATTATTTTCGTATGATGACTTTAATGCCATAAATAATTTAATATGATAGGTTTTGATTAAATTGTAGGAATTATTTACACTTTTATTATCGATATTTCTTTGTATTTGGTTTTTTGCATTTTCAAGTTCTTATTTCTTTAAATACTATGATACAATATATAGTTTGTTATGATACAATATATAATTTGTCTTTCTTTGTTACTAGCAATATTATCAATATGATTACAATCCCACTAATGCTTTTTCTTTCTCCATGAGGAAAAAATGATGACGAATGAGACCAAGCGTTGACCTATCACCTATTTTGCTGAAATCATTAAGAATGACGACAAATATATTGTCTCCCTTTTGTAGAATTTATTGTCTTCTTTGGTTGAGAGTTCATTGTTTTCCGTTGTTGGAAGTTTATTGTCTCCCTTTAGTGGAGTATATTTCTATATATTATTTTTTCTGATACAAATTGCTAACGAGAAGATCGAAGGATAGAGGAGGAAAACTTATAGATCTCTCCCTTTAATAAAAATAAATAAGTACATGTGTGGTACTCTCTTAAGCTATTCAATTATAATATGTATGAGAACTTTGTAAAACATAAAGGATTTGAATACTAAGGTTTTAAGTACGAAGAATTTGCACATTAAGAGTTTGTGAAGCATGTAGGATTTGTATCTACGTTCTTTTATAGATCAAGAATATTGATCATAAATCTCTAATTTTTTGAGTCTAACATATTGACAGTTTTAGTTATTGTTGGATGTATTTTTATTTTTTTTCTTTTTTTTTCCTAGTGTCTTAGTCAATCAATTATATTTAACTTTACTAGAATAATCTTAAAAATGGAGAATTCGTTTATCTATTAGAAGAATTTTATCTTCTAATCTAATCTGTTATTGTAAAGATAACCTTTTTATAATGACATATTTATTACCTCAAAAAAGAAAAAACTGCCCCTTGACAATTCGTGAATGCTCTAGTTTTAACCTTGTTTACCACAAATTATTTTGTCGTTTCGAGGTTTTTTTTTTTTTTGGCTATATGAAAGAGAGAGGAACAATATATACTCAGTGTTAAGTAAAAAAGACTGTCAAAGAAACGTCAGAAAAAAGAATAATAAAAGAGGTTAACGAAGTCATTTCCAAAAAAAAAAAAAAAGCCAAAAAAAATGGATATGGCCAATTAATTACAAAACCCTCACTAAAAAATTATAAGCCACGTCATCAACATTTTGTGGGGAGTACTTTACGAATTTACGTGAAAATTTTTGTATTAATATCGGTAGTGATTAAAAAAAATTCAATATTTGAGTTTCTTCCGTATATACAGGGAATGGACCAGGACAGTACTGTTTTGAGAACATATATGATATTTTAATTAGTGTTTTATAAAATGACTTTTCCAAAACCGGAATTTGATGAATGAAATAAATGGGTTTCTATTGTTGCCCTAACGAGAAAACCCAGCCAAAAAAGACTCTCTTTGCTATTATTTTGTTTTTTTTCAAAGTCATTCTCTCTATTATTTCAACTTTTCCTCCTCTCCGGCCAAACACAGTTCAAGGCCATTTTTACCAGCAAACGTTAGAGAAAATTTAAAAAACTCACTCCTACGAAACCACAAAATTAATTTCTTTGATAATTAATTTACAACATTTTTTTAAAAGAGTAATTGAGGTATTGTGATCATAATTGACTTTGTAAGATTTCAAATAATAAAGTCAAATAATTTATTTTTGGCATTAGAGTGCTTTTTTGTTTTAGATATGGAAAAATTTGTTTGAAATGGTCACTGTAATTAGTGATCATAGTAGTTGTTTCAAACACAGTTATTAATCCATAGCAACGTTTTAAATTAAATAGTTACAACATCTGCAGGTCACTATTTTAGTGACCCGTGGTCACTAATCTATTATATATATTAAGCCTGAAACAAAGAGAAAGTGTAAAAACTTTGATAGCTTCTTTGATCACTATTTTATTTTTAAAATTTTTAGAAAATTCTTAATTTAACTTTTATTTTTTCATGATATAATTAGTCTTATTATTATTTTTCATTTTTATGATTGGTTATAATATATACATACATTATATAATACTGTATTTAATTTAATATTAATGATACTTTATAATAAATTAGTTCATCGAACAAATAGTTGTGCTATATTCGTCTCATCAGAATAAATATAGAGAGAGATAAATACATAATTTAATGTTCATATAATATTATATTTAATTTAATACTAATGATTCCTTATATTAAATTTAGTTCATCGAAGGTTGAAAAGTTAAGCTACATCCGTCTTATCAAAATAAATATAAAGATAAATATATTTTTTTAATGTTGAAATACATCGAACTTAACTATAAATTAGGCTTAATGTATACAATATTAATGCAACTCAGCACAAAGTTCTGTATAACACTAGTTAGTGATTAATTCAAAATAATCATTATTACAATGACCTTTTGAAACGTCATTTTTCACTTTTTTAAATTAAAATGAACTTTTCAGAATTTATGGATGAAAGTATATTTTAATCTATAGAGAAAAAAGAGTAAAGAATGAAAATAAGGCCCTTATAAGCTAAAAAAATCATGGATTATAGGCAATTTTCTATTGGATTTGGACCTTTGCCTCTCTTACACTTCCTCTCCTTTATCTCCTCTCTTTATTTCTTGTCAAAAGGGTTTTTGGTCAAATGGTGTGACAATATTGAAATATTTGTTAAATTTGGAATATACTTTTTAAGTTTTGTTCCAATGGATGTATGGTTTTTTTTTTAAAAAAAAAAAAAAGAAGCTATTTTGTATTTAAACATTGTTTTCATTCACAATTTTTTTTTCTATAAGTGATTCGTACAATTATACCATCTAAATACTAATAATAAAAGCTCCACTTACTTATCTACCAATACAATCGCTCATATTTTTTTTTGTTTTTAATAAATACTCAAATTTTATTTAAATGAGTAAAATAGTCAATATAATTACTAAAAAAGATATGAGTAGCTTGTTGAGTGTGACCATAGAAGGAGATTTTGATGAATTCTTATTTGATGGGAACTTTAATTTATAGAATTTAGTGAAAGTAACGTTATGAAAAAAAATATAATAAAAAAAGATAAGAAAAGAGAATACATGTATTAAATTGGCCACATTGTAAAATTTATACACATTTCCAATTTAATACAATGGCAATATAGTATTCACACATACTAAAATTAAATTAACCATATTATATATAATAATCATATTATAAAATTTAATAAATGCTTATAACTAATAACAATATTGTAAAATCTAATACATACTAATAACAAAATTGTAAACTTAAACACATGTTAATAATAGTAATATTGTAAATTTTGGTATATGTTAAAATTTATCACGTTTTATCTCTTGTGTTATATTTAATACAAGAAATAAAATGCACTAAAAACTATATTATATTTGATATATCATCAGATATCATTTGTTTTTAATGAATGATAAATTTTAACATTGGCATAGATAGAATAATGTACGTGTCCTTTGCAGATGAGTATGTATTTTCTTTTAAGAAAAAATATTAAGTTAATGGACATATGTTACTAGACAAAACTACATATGATAACTAGCACTAATAGCCTACAGTGACATTTCCTAATTCCTATGTAGTAAGACAGCAAAAAATTGCCGAAAATCTGAACCATTCACCAACACAAAGCAACCAGACCTAAAATTTGGGTATAAATAATTAAACCCAAAATTTCGGGTAAAATCCGACCCTATAAGTATGTTTTCGGGTAGAGTTCGAGTCTTATTTTTATGTGTTTGTGTAACCCAAACCTGACCAGAACATCTCTAATTAAAATTTTTAAAAAAAAAAAAAACCTAAAGTAATGCCCTAAACCTAATATTACTCATGCAGTCTCTTAGACGCTCCCTTGCTAGCTCAGTCGACAACTGTACCTGCACCCCCTCCTCTCACTCTCAGGTCCCCGCCTCACTTAGTCCGTTCGACAGTCCGACTCCCTCATTCTCTCTCGTTCAGTCTCTCACTTTTGCTCAGTCTCAATCTCTTTCGCTTACTTGTACAACACTATGTTGGGATATTTGCCCTAAAATATAGAATTCTAATTTTACTGTATAAATGATTTTTTCTTATATACAATTATGATATTTGTTAGATTAAAATGTCTCAATTGAATAGTTTATTTATCTGAAAAAATTTCATGACTTTATTTGTGTATAAAGAAACAAACATGATTAAGTGTTAATTATGGAGAGACTTTTTCTTTATCTAAGTCTAAATTAACTAGTTCACAATCTATAAATAAAGATGAAATACTTTACTTACTAAAGATTATAGTATTTATCTATCTCAACGAGAATAATGTGTCTCGAATCATTGAAGTGTCTGATTTCTAATAGAAACACTAGTATAAAATAAATAAGTTATGTATATTTAACTGAACTAGGTAATATAAAGAATTAGAGTATCGTAACTCAATTCTTAGTAACCATAAACTAACTCTTAGCATATAGGTCTTAATCCTTGATGTTTAATTGGACTTGCTTTTATGAGTTGTAGCCTTTTGATTTGTTAAAAAACTAGTCTCTATGAAATTAGAGGCGAACACTAGCGGTTATGGCTTATGAATTGACAGAAACACTAAATAGTTAAGGACACTATACATTTATGCCACTTTAAGGTCTTTCAAGATTCATGGAATAGTTAAATTTAAGATCTTAGAATTCACTTTGTGAATTGATTGATAATTTTGTCTAAATGACCATTAAAAACAAAATTATCAACAACATTATTCCTTAATAGAAAGATAGTAACTTAAAGATAAATATGTGTTGGAGGAGCATTACAGTAATTTCACTTATCCAACTATGGCAGTGTATAGGAATTCTATATATGGTATAGAATATGCAAGATGGCTCAGTTAATCAAGGCTAGTTGA
>JXTB01000033.1:854845-884355 GCA_002914805.1 Parasponia andersonii
ATATATATATATATATATATATAAGATATACGAGAGAAAAAATTGCACAATAACACAAATAGTGCTACATGCGAAAAATAGAGAAAGAGAGAAAATTCGGCCAAGGCTGAGAAAAAGTTTTCTGCAACCTCATAGTCTCTTTTTATGTCTCAGTATTTCAAAGGATTAAGAAGGTGTTCTTGATTATTCTCCGATGAATAATTCAACTTGGAGCCTACTCATCTCATCAACCAAGAGCAGGAGTACAGATAAGAAGATCTATGGTTGGAGATTTGATTACCATCAGCAAGGAGATCAACATAAGAGGTAAACCCTAATCTCATCTCTAGGGTTTATGTATTTAGATTTGATTTATGTTATACATGATCCTATATATGATACGTGTATGTTCTATGGTTATGAAAATTATTTTCATGAAAAATTTTAAAACCTAAATCTGCTCATTTTTTCACTGTGTTCATGATGTGATCATATATTTTCCATAACTTGCATGCATATATGATTTTTCCTAAGTATTAGGTCTATAAAGCAGTACACTGTTGCATCACCTCAGGCTCTCTACCTCACTCGCTCCCTCATTCTCTTTCGCTCATAGCTCACAGCACCTATTCTCTGCCTTACTCACTCCCTTTGTCTCTCATTCTCTCTCACTGCCTCAGTCTCTCTCGCTCACTCCCTCAAGGCTCAAATCAACAGACTCATAATGATTAACACCATCATAGCCAGACTCATAGACTAACACCCTTATGGCCGCCAATTGTTGCTCACTCTTCTCTTTCGGCTCTTAGTCTCTCACCGCTAGATAGTAAGTCATAATTTCCTCTTTTTATAGTTTGTCACACTTTGTTGTGATTATACTATTTCTGTATTTCTCTTTACTATTGTGACTTGTGATTATATTTAGTCTTTTTTTGTTACTCTGAATGTGATTATATATTTTATATAACTTTTTTATTATTTGTGAATATTATAATTGTATTGTGAATAAAAAACAGATAAAAAATTAGTTGTCTAATTTTAACCAAAAAAAGAAAAAATTGAGATTTGTTATATGAAAAAATGGAATGATATATCACATATTGCTATGATATATTGCTATCCTTAATCAATCTATTTAGTATCATAGTCTATTAGTGTGCGACATTGTGAGACTGTCTATAATTTTTAAAATTAAAAATCTCCTTGTCTATGACAATGTAGTTTATTTATTTGTTTATAATACTTTATTTATTTATTTGAGGTTTATGATGTAATCTTGGTATTAGAGTTTTTGAGAGATTGTTGAGTTATGTTGTCATTATTAATATAAGGTTATGAAAAAGTAGCGGACACCTGTACTGAAAACCTCTAAAATTAAACCAAAAGAGCTAGTATAGAGAGAGAGACTACCTTCGGTTCCTAAGAAAGGTTCTTCCATTTGGGAACATTTTATAAAAATTGAAGAGTTTGAGTCGGATGATCCTAGGTGTTTGTGCAATTATTGCAGAAATAATTATGTATGTGATACTAAAAAAACATGGGACTAGTGGTTTATGGGATCACTATAAGCAAGCTTGTTAGGAAAGTCCATATAAGACTGAAGAGAAAAGTGTAAAAGACATTGTCCTTTGCACCTAAAAAAGAGGGAAAGAGTGTGAAATGAGTTTAGCGGTAGTGCAATATAACAAGAAGGCTTATAGGCAAGCAATTTCACGATATATTGTGTTAGATGAGTTACCATTTAGGTACGTTGAAGAGAAAAATTTGGGGAATTAATTAGAACACTACAACTAGATTTGAATTGGCTTCTTGAATGACCATTAATTGCTAAGGATATCATGAAGATGTATTATAAGGAGATTAATAAATTGAAAAATGTGATACAAAAGGAGAGAGTTTCTATAACTACGAATACTTGGACTTTAATTTAAAATAATAACTATGTATTACTGCCTATTGGATAGATAAAGATTGGTGTTTGTAAAAAATAATCATTAACTTTTGCTAAATTATCGACCACAAAGGAGAAACTATTGGTAAGAAAGTAGAGACTTGTCTCAATAATTGGGACATTTGTAAATTATTCACCATTATGATTGACAATGCTGCTACCAATAATAAGGAAAATCAAGTATTTTCAAAAGAAGTTCTTTACAAAGAAAGATGGTCTTATACTTAGTGGCAAGTTCTTACACTTGAGATGTTGTGCTCACATTATTAATTTGATAGCAAACGAGGAGTTGAAAGAAAGACATATATCAATTTCTAGCATTCAGAATGCGGTGAGGTTTGTTAGGTTATCACCTTCTAGGTTGAAAACAATTTAAAGAATATGTGAAAGAGGAGGGTATTGAGTATAAAAACCTCTAAAGAGGAGGGTATTGAGTGTAAAGGCCTTTTATGTTTAGATGTTCCAATTAGGTACAACTCTACCTTTTTGATATTGGATCATGCTTTGAAATTTCAAAAGGTATTTAAAACAATGGAATCTAATGCCAACTATATGAAATACTTTGAAAAATTTGACAAGGATGAGAATAAAAAGGACAGACCACCTAGTGAAAATGATTCGAAAAATATGAAGATTTTTGTGAAGTTTTTGGAGACTTTTTATGAGGTGACTATGAAGTTTAATGGTTTATGTGACTTCATTGAGATTATTGGAATTTAAGAAGAGTTGTATAGTTTTGCATTTGATGAAGATGAAGATAGTTTATTGGTGAGAGGATATAGTCAAAATATGATGATTATTGAGGACAAATTAAAGATAATTCCAAATTCAATGAAGGCCTACTAAATGCTCTTGTTATTGACCCACGTTACAAATTTGTATATTTAGACCATTATTTTAAAGCTTTTTATGATGCAAATACTTGCATTGAAATGGTAAAAAATGTTAAGGGAGCATTAAGCAAGTTGTTTGATTCTTAGATGAAATATTCTTTGGACTAATATCTTCTAATTCACAAGTTCCCGTGCAATAATCCCAATTTAGTAGATCTACAAGTATAGGTGGGAGACTTGGAGGAAAGGTGAAATAGTCGGATACATTCTTCATTTGTGAATTAGATGGAGAAAAGACAAAGAATGAGGTTGATAGATATATTTTTGAAGCTCCTGAGGATGTGATTGAGGGTGCCACTTATGAAGTGCTAACATGATGGGAAAATAATGAATGCAAGTTCCCGGTCTTAGCTCTCATTGCTCGTGATGTATTTGTAGTTTCAGTGACCATCGTTTCTTCTGAGGCTAGATTTTCCATTGGTGGTCACGTCCTTGATCCTTTTAGGAGCTCTTTGAGTCCTAAAACAGTGGAGACCCATTGTTTTGAAGAATTATATGGATGAGAAAAAAGTATTTGAGACATTGGAGAACCTTGAGATAGGTAATTTTCACTAATTTTATTTATTTGTGTTTCATAATATATGTTATTATCACATTATGGTTGTAAACTTATATTTTTAATTAATAGTTTATTTTATGATATTAGAAATGTCTACTACTTCTACACCTAGTCCCTCGGCGAATATTGGAAACCAAGATGATCCCCTATTTGTGTAAATTGCAAGTATGTGAGAATGTAAGCATATGGATTAGTCAAAAGTATTTGAGACATCAAAATACTTGAGATATATAATTTAGATTAAGTTTATTTAAATGTATTTCTTAATATATGTTACTATAGACTATGGACTATGGGTTATGGAGTGTGGACTTTTATATTTCTATGTTTATGAGATTGTATGGAAGTTTATATTTTTATATTTATCATGTGATAAAAAAGAAAAGGTAAAAAAGTTTTTATACTTGTAACAGGTTAAAAGAAAAGAGATTCAAAATATTTGTTAGGAAAAATTATCTTGGTGGCATTATTTTCCAAATCTTAATCGTAATTTTAAATTCAAGTATTTATCAGTTTTTTGTACCTAATAATTAAGTCCAAAATCCAAAAGAGTCCAAATTTTTTTTTAAGAAAAAGATATGCATGATGTTTTAATTTCAAGAACAAGAAATGAAAATCAATAAAGCTATAAAGGTGGAAACTTCAGTTTTAAGATCATAATTTCAAATTGAAGAAGAGTCCAAGTTGGATAGGAGTCTTCCAAGTGTTTATGTGGATAAAGGAAACTTAAGATTCAAAAGATAAGTAAGTGATTTTTTTAAATACGTTTTTAAATGAGAAATATGATTTAGGTTGATTATGAGATTAAAAACGTTTTGAGTTCAAAAAGTATTTGAAGTAATAAGCGTACGTAATTTAATAGGATTTAGTATACTGCTGTCGAAACTCACAGATGCACTTCTATCATAATGATAGCATTTAAAACAAAAAAAAAAAACTAATTAAAATGTTTAAGACTCCTTAATTTTGATAAATTTTTCTACACATTTTTAAATCTTGAAAATCACTTTTTAATATTCCTTTTCATCCAAATTAATTATCAGTTTGTTTTAAATGTTTTTTTTAATACAAATACATCTTGGGAATATAATTTATATATAGTTTTTGCATTCCATGTTTTATAGTTTTGGCTTTTGGTTTAAACGAGTTTAACATTGAATCTTTTGCAAAACCTGAGCTAGAGAAAGCTCACTGAAGAATAACTTAGTGAAGAATAACTTAGTAAAGATTTAGCCATTCATATCCATTATTTTGAAAAACTAAAGGTCTGCTTGCCATTGTTTTTTGTTTTTTGTTTTCATAAATGAGAATAGAAAATATTTTATATTGTTTTCAAAAAACAAGGGCTTTTTGGAAAATATTTTCTAAAAATAAATTTTAAGAAAAAAAATTAGATGAATATAAAAATATCATATCTGTATTAAAAAAAATATTTAGAGAGAAAAAATCAAAAGAGAATGACGAGAGATAAATTCAAAAAAAGGAATAAGGAGAGAAAGTCATAAGAAAAAATGTAATAAAATATAATAATGAGAGAAAGTCATAAGAGAGAATAAAGAAATAAAAAGTATTGAGAAAGCTAGAAGAGAGAAAAACTAATAAAAACACATAAGAGAGAGAAAATAATAAGAATATATGGGGAGAGAGAATAAAGATATAGAAATTCATAAAAATAAAATAAAATATCAACAGAGAATAAGAGAGATAATGTGATTAAAAAATGAAGGGATAAAAAATGAAAGAGAAAGTAATGAAATTAAATGAGATGAGAGAACGAGGAGAGAAAAAATGACGAGAGAGAATGAGAAGAGAAAAAGTGATGAAAAAAAAAATTAAGAGAGAATGTGTATAAGAAAGTCATGTGAAAGAATTAGTTTCTTTTTTAAGAGAAAAAAATTTAAAAAAAAAAAAAACACTTTAAAACAACATTTTATTATTTTCTGAATTTTCTATTTTCTTTAAATCTGTTTTTAAAAATTGTTCTCAAAGAACAATACCAAATACTTTTATTTGTACTCAGAAAACAGTTTTCTATTTTTTAAAAACAAAAAATTATATTTTAGTTATGATGCCAAACAACCCCTAAATCTCTGTAGGATCTCAAGTTTTCTTTGACTCACCATTATATCTTAGAGATACTGCTTGATGCAAGAAGGGAGTCCCTGAGTACATGAAAGAAGAAGTGCATGATTCGTTTTCATTTTTCATTTGTTCCATTTTAATAGTACTTCATTTGAGAAGGTAGTTCTTATCATATAAATTTATGATCATTTTTTCCCACATGATGCATTTATGTGAATTTTTTCTGTAGTTTTATCATTTTTGTGTATATTTTGTGGTCACGTTCTAAATTTAAAACTTGCATATGCAAAATATTTATATCACATGCACATTTTATTATTCCTTGTGATTTTCTATATAGCACTATAGTTTAGTCAATTGTTAATATTGCTATAGATTATTTTTTAGAATAATGCTTGAAATCTCACTTATTATGTCATTTTTTCAATAGATATCACCTTATGTGATAAATAATTTGTCAGCATTTAATTAGTAAATAATACTAAATAGATATATTTATAGGCGTCTCTTTTCTCTTTTTCTCTCCTCTCTTCCTTTTTTTTTTCTTCTAACTCACGAAAGTCTTTCTTCTTCTACTTCTTCTAACTTGTTGGAAAGGGAGATCTTTTGAATCTTTCTCTCCGATAAGGTTTCATATTTTTTTTCATTGTGTCTTAGAAAAATCCTTCCATTTGAGAAGATATAATTCTACTCAAATTTATATTTGTGGTGGTTCTGATTCACTCAAAGCTTAATTTATGATGCTTTTGGGTTTTTGTTTTTGTTTCTACTGATTTAGTCCACTTAGAATTAGATCTATAATAGTTTTGGATAGATGTTATATTTTTTATGCTTGTAGTATAGTTACCATTCACATCTGTAAACTTCTAACTCAAATCTAGATAGTTTGCATAATGTTATTAGGCTCAAATGGTTTTTGAATTCGAAGCAAGAAATACCAATAACTAGAAGAGGGTCATAATGAGCCAATAGAAATAAAAAATTATATTGCAGTGTACAATTAGTAGTGATACATATGTGACCTCTCCTTCAAAGTTGATTTCGAAAGGATCTTATGGCACAAATTTCTCTATTGATTTCAATTTGTTTCTTATGGATGTCTGTATACAAATGCTCTTTGATGAGTATTATACTTATTACGACTCAAACTCTGAGCTAGTGGTAGAAAGAGAATTTCACGAAGAGAAATTCAATAGTTATTTTTGAAATATTTATAAAAATAGTTTTAAAAGAAAATTTTCTACAATTTTCTGATCACCGTGAGACGTAAATTGAAAATAAAATTTATTAAACAAACCAAGCATCATTATCAGTACTCTTAAATTTTAATACAAGCCAAAACAAATAAATAGAATTTATTTTACCTAGTTATCAATTCCTAGTAAGGTAACCAGCTCATTACAACTCTGCTCCTGCATTCCTAAGGTCACATTAAGTACTACCTGAGAGTACAAAAGTAAAGGGTAAGCATTCACATGCTCAGTAAGAATTCTTATCTTTTTGAATGGATATAATTTCTCAAACCTGCATGGTTAATACCTTTAAATCCATTTATAAATTAAGTTTATAAATAATTAATATCCTGAATATCACATTTTCAAAATCAAAACCAAAACCAAAACCACATCATTATATATATCATACATCAACAAGGTATAAGAGTGAGCTCTTATCCTTCTATCACAACTCTGTAATACTTCTGTAGTATAGGTACCCAACATCCTGACACTGCCCGTAAGTCTATGAGCAAAAACCTTTGCAAAAGCTTATGTCTCTTACCTCGCACTACAGCGACTCACCAACGATCTAAAATACCGAGATGTAATAATGGAACTCAAGTGTGTGATCCTATGGTATGTATAACACAAAATAGTTCACAATAACCATGTATCCAAAAATCAAATCATGCTTTAAAATCCCACTTGGATATTATTCTAGAATTTATTGTAATATAGATAGCGCACCGCTATTTTACCCCATAATCATAGTATAAACATAAGTATAAAAATCCACACAGCCTAATACTACTATAATCCAATAATTTTCAACAATTTCTAAAATCAACATAAAATCACGATTTTTCAAAAAAGTTTTAATGCGATTATAAATCAAAACAAAGATAAAATCAGGTAATCAAACTCTGCCTTGTTATAGTAGTAATACCCAGCTAATGACGTTCGAAGAATCTCTCGTTGGTTACTTCAATGTTTGAACGGTCGTTTCGGGATCTTGGTAAATCCATTTAGAAAAATGACTTTTCCACCGGAGTCCCAAATGGAGAAACGGAGATTACCACTAAATTCAGAGCACTCAAAAATTCTATATTAGACATACACTTTGTTAAAACTTGGTCCTAGTGCGGGACCCGGCCTATGGCACTCAAAACGGCACTATTCACGAGCCACGAATCTCGATTTTTGTGTTATTTCAACATTGGTCTCTCAACCTTACTAAGTCTAAATTCGAAGTCAGAACTCAATTTCGAAATCCCGAGTATTAAATGGACTTCAAAATCCGAAACTTACATAAATACCATTTTTTGAAAATATTTAGAAAAATATCCTCTTTTCTATTTGAAAATTACCATACTTTTGGATATCTTTTTATTTCTACAAACCGTAATTATTCATGAATTTTACCCCTCTTTCACCTTATATAATTACCTCGAGTATAATAATTACCTAACGAAATAATTATAAAAAATTATTTTTTACAAACTTTAAAACGGCTAAAATAATGAAAATCTTACCACTGACGAGTTAATGGTCAAGAATGGTCAAAAAATGATGGTGACGATGAAACGAGTCCAACGATGCTAGCGGTATTGCAAAAAAGACGTCCGATAGAGCTCTAGTGGCCAAAAATATCCAAAGTAGCCGAAATCTTAAAAAACCTGGCCTATTTCCCAACATCCGACGATGAAATCAAGTTGATATGACTGGCGTTGGTTTGTCGGCGGCTGGCAGTGGGTGTGGGTCAGTGCGTCAAGCCAACAGAGGCATCGTACGATGGCGAGCTCGGTCGGCAGAAGCTTCCCTCTCTCCTTTTCTCTCAAGCCCTCAATGTGAGAAGGAGCTCTTCTCTGGGGTTTTTTTTGCAATTATTTAATAATATAGTACCCATTTTAATAATCTGGATATTTTAATTAATATAATCAAAAAATTAAAATTACAAGAATGCCACTCTCCCTTAGATTTACTATTTTGCCCTCTTACAAATTGGAATTTTATGGTACTTTCTTTCTATTATTGATGAAATCAATTTTTTTCCTTCTAAAAAAGGATTGATGAAAATTACTGAACTAATTAGTGGTAAATAATTTACCAATTTAATTTTAAAATATCACCTGTTACTTTAGATGCTACTAAGGAAGGGTTATATTTGCACCCACAGGTGGTATAAATTTCTTTCAAAAAATTTATTACATATTTATCTTTAAATGAAATAGCTAAAATATATATACAATTATATATCATTTCAATTAAACTTTTGATAATTCATTTTTCAATAATCACACTCCATCTAATTACAATTAAAATCATTAAACTTTCCCTAAACATCATCTATATGAAAATACACAAAAATTCATCCAAATTTTTGCAATACATTGTTTTTTATTAGAAAATAAAAATAGAAATAATGAAATCAAAGAATTGCTTTTCATTTTGCTAAAAAGAAAAATGAAGCATTTTCTCTCATTATACTCAACCTATTACTTTATAAATTCTGGCAGGCAAATTGGGCCAAATTTTTTTACTCCATGTTTTTCTGATGCTACTTTAATCATTCATCGTAAGAGTAATTAAATAATAAATACAAAAACATGACTAGTTCCTCGAAATATATATATATATATATATATATATATATATATATATATATATGTATGTATATCGATAGAGACAGAAATGGTATACAACCAAAGCAGTTGTGTGTTTTAAAAAAATTTATTATGCAGACTAAACAACTAAACTGACCGTGTGTTAACAGTATCTCAACTCCACTCCATTATTCGCTCTTTTAGTATATATATATTTCATAAAATCCGGCCTCCAACATGGATAGTAGTCCTTGTATCATAAAAAGAAAAGAAAAGTTTTCAAAAGCAACCATATCAATCCACTATAACACAGTATAATAGACTCCTAAACTTAACTAATTGAATAACAAGTCATGAGGAATAGACTCCTAAACTTAACTGACTTAATAATAAATCATGAGGAATGAGGTGGAGCACATTTTCATCCCGTTTTCTCCTATTTAGTCTACTAAGGGTTAATTTGTTATCTTTCTTTTTCCTATTTAGTAATTTCATTGTAGAAGGCGCACATTTATGGTTGAGGTGGGGTATTAAAATTGATAAGTGAATATTAATAAAATTACTGTGGTGCACAATATATGTGATGCCTATTTTAAGAATAACAAAGAGTGTTTATAGTATAAATACTTTTTTTTTATTTTTTTATTGGATTTTAGATCAAGGGGTGTCTTTATGCAAACGGGATGAAAAATATGACTCCATTACTATAAAAAATGTGAGATAATAAGTGAGATCTCTTGTACTATCCTATTTTTAATTGACACTCAGACACATTTGTAGTGCTTATCTGAAAGCATAAAATTACGCTTTAATCAAGGAAAAAAATTAATTGAGTAAAAAAAACATAATTATTCCTATTACTTACCGTATTTTCGATAGGACTGAGATTTTAGCTTTAGCTGTTGCACAGGGTGTATTCTAATCTTAATAAAAAGGCTGTATATGCTATAATTAAGCCATTGACCTTAGCACAATGCATGAACTATGAATTCGAAAATTTCAAGAAATTAATTAAATTCGAAGCCCAAAATATTAAATTTTGAGGTCGATTCAATATTCAACATGGTCTTCACGTGCGGCTGAGTTGAAATATGTTTGTAAGTATCTTGCAATTGTTTCCGTATTAATTAATTCTTAGCCTCCGTCAAACATATACGGATTTCTGATTTTCTTAATTAACAATCCCTTGAGTTGAACAATCAGGACAGAAGGGCCTAAGAAGCGACAAGACAACGACTGTGTATCGTTTATATATTTCTCGTTTAAACGAAAAAATTGATTAGAAGACATTTTTCACTGTTTCGATAAAATTACCGTTTAACTTTTTCTCATAAGCCGATTATTTATCGTTAAAAAAGAAATGTAAGCATACTTCCCACGAGCTTAACTGAGTTTACGGACCTCTATTATATAATGTGTACATATACACGCAATATCTTAAGGTACTCAAATTACTTATATAGGTGTAATCTAGTTACCCTATTTGAATTTTTCATTCAAGTAAATTATATTGAAGTACTTGAGATTTGCTACTAGGCGTGCCAAATCGAATAATATTTTTATGATAAGATATTGAATAATATTACTCTTATTAAAAAAACTTGATTTATGAAGACTGAAATATAGGACACTGGGGTCTAATTAAAGTTAACCTCACCAAATTTTTTTCCATGTTTTCTTTCGACAAGATTTTTTTTTCCATATTTTGTCCATATATAATTAGAGAATAAAGAGTTTATGCGCCTTATAGAACACGGTACCATAAGAATCTTAGTATATATGTTTAATAGGGAAAAACACGGTACCATAAGAATCTTAGTATATATGTTTAATAGGGAAAAACTTAATCGGAGTCACGCACCACTGTTTTGACGGTAAATGCTAATTTTATTTTTCTATCTATTATATTTGTTGAGTAAGAAAACCAATTGTTTACCATTTCAGAAGATTAGCTGTAAAATAGAAAATTCATTCATGATAATCAAGAAACTATATTACAATAATCAATCCAATGCTTTTACACAATACTCTTATATATATATATATATATATATATATATAGATATTTTTTTTAACATATGTTTAGGTTTTTTTTTTTAATTGTTGGATCATCATTTAATAGTGATCCAATAGATATAATAAGATGCATAAAAAGACGTGCATTATTAATGTTATTTTTCTCTTTTATTTTTTACTATAAAAAAATATGCATAATAAATTTTCATTGGTAAAAATGATACCTATATATAAGTAAAAAAAAAAAAAAATCTTCTGGATTAATGCCTATATATATTTCTATAAGATAATAAATAAATATATATATATATATATATTTATACAATGATTATTCTAAACGACTAAAGAAAAGAAAAATCCATTGAAAAAACAAAAAAGAAAAAAACATTAAAGAAGAAAAATGAAAAAGAAAAAAAGAAAAAACACTAAAGAAAAAAAAATGAAAAGTCATATTTAATTTGTTGCAATTTATTATTGTTGCATAGTTTTTTGACCATCATAAATAGTTGACTTGTCTAATCCCTAAAAAGATAACTAGTTAATTAAAGAGGAAATAATTAATCATTATTATGTAGTCACTTAATCTCAATATTATATTGTATTTTATTATGTAGTTTCTTATTCGCAAAATTGAGAAACCTAAAGCCACTCTCACCTATATAAAGGAGGTTCAGTCTCATAATTTTTTATTTCACAGTCATCTTACAATCACTTCACTATACACTCTCTTTTGTAATTTTCTTTTTACTCTCACCTTGAGACTTAGAGAAACCCTTGTAATTTTCAAAAAAATAGTGAAGAACAGTAAACGTATACTCCTCTTTTTTGGGGCTGAACCACTATAAAATTTTTGTCTCTTTATTTGCTTTGTTTTATATACTCTTTTCACACATAAAGCACATCTTACAATTTCTTAAATTTATTGTTGACAAAATCTCCGTCAATAATTGGTGCTAGAAAGAAAGGTATTCCAGTAAAGAGTTTATCATTCACGTTCATTCAATAATGATAAACACTAGAAACGCCACCAGAAACGTTGGAGTCAGCCAAACTCAACCTCAAAGTGATGTTGCTATACAGATTAATCTCGCTCAGGATCAACAGACCGTGATCGCACCTGAGGAGAATATTATTCAAAGACAAGATTGCATGGATGATGCTCTAGCAAACCTTCAGTAAATCATTAATCAGATTAATAATTCTTTGAGGTGACTTGCTGAAAGACAGATGGTAACGCGACTACAATAGGAACGCCCCAAAGATCGTCCTACTCGGCTACCCGAAAAGAAGATTCAATTCCAAGAAGTAAGAAATCGCGACCAATCCAAATTTTAACAGGAGCACTATGTAGATCGCACTTCTAAGGGAAAAGGCAAGGTCACATATTTACACATGAGTTTGGCATTGGAAGTTCTAACACAGATCGTGAACATAGACAACCTTCTCGTAGTGCTTTCACCAACTGCAATTATCTGAACAACGAACAGGATCGTTAATTGAGGAGTGTATTTGAAAGGATAAGCCGAGAGCCAAGGCAAAATTCTGCAGACCTAGGATAACACTTAGAACAATGACGTCAAAGAGGTTGTTATGAATGATCTGCATCGTATCATAATGATTGAACTTCATCTCGTCGTTATTTTCCTTAAGTCTTCATGAAGGTCGCTGCAGACCCTGCCTGATCAACCCATCTTACGTCATAATAATAGCAACCAAAGATCACCCCTACCACTAGTAGGAGATAATGCCCTTCTTCCTAACATTGACGTTCATAATTTGATAATCGCATTAGATGTACTTGTTGGATGGCATAATGAGCTGGCAGATAGATTTTCATCAATCGCCATTCAATGAAAAAGTTTGAGCTGTTGTACTTCCTATTTGATTCAAACTTCCCACCGTAAACACTTTTGATGGGAAAACTGATCCATAGAACTATATGGATCACTTCAATGAACTGATAGAGCTCCAAGAGTCGATGACCTTACACGTTGCATGTGTTTTATTATAACTCTCACAGGTGCAGCAAAGAAGTAGTTTCGAGGACTTCAACCTGGTTCGATCTCGTCCTTGCAATAATTTCAGACTGCATTCTTAAGACAATTACAGACTGCAAAGAACTAGACTATTCTATTAATCAGCTTGTCTGCTATTCGTCAAGATCCAGAGGAAACTCTGTGATCGTATCTCAACCATTTTACTTCAAAGCGAAAAACAACAACCCGCCTGAAAGAAAAGTATTGACTTTAATGATAGCTGGAATGCAACCAGAGACCAAGCTCTGGGAAGATTTGTTAGAGTGAGAAAGTAGGACTCTTGAAGACTTCTACAGGAGAGTTGGTTGATATCTAAGAGTAGAATCTTCTCGAGAAAATCTTCATAAGATAGAGAGGAAAAGATACAACCAAGAAGACCACCACAACAACTAATGGTAACAATAATAAGAAGTCAAAGAAGAGGAAGAATAAGCAATCAGCTGAAAAGCAGCCCAAACCAAAGAAGCAAGAAATTCTAAGGGCTCCCCTGTTGTTCAACAACTACACCGAATTGAGTACACCCATAGATCATATTTATACGGTCATAAATCAACAAGAGCAATATCATCAGCAGGGGTCGATAAAGCGGGATAGAGCAAAAAGCAATCCCAATAAGTTTTGTCGATATCATAATGATATTGGACATCACACTAATAACTATTATGCTCTAAAAGATGAGATTGAAAGGTTAATCAAAGAAAGACAGCTGCAATAGTATATCAGGTAGGACAATGGAGGTTTACATTAATAACATGTTAGTGAAGTCAAAGAAAGCTGAAAATTACATCAAGTACCTTGATAAGATGTTCAAAATTCTTCAAAAATATCAGATAAAGCTGAACCCCCAGAAGTATGCATTTGATATAAGATCTAAGAAGCTTTTGGGATTCATAGTCAATCAGCTAGTTATCGAAGTTAATCCTCAAAAGATCCAAGTATTGATTAACATACAATCACCTCGCAAACCTATATATGTGCAGAGCCTAGTAGAAAGAGTGGTTACACTAAGCCAATTTATCTTAAGATTAACTGACAAATTCCAACCATTCTTCGAGGTACTAAAGTGATCGAAAAAGTTCAAGTGGACAGAGAAATATGAGCATGCATTCCAAGACTTGAAGAAAAACTTAGGTTCTCCTCCACTCTTGTCGAAGCCAAAACCAGCGGGAAAATTGTACATGTATCTTGATGTTTCCAAATATGAGACAAGTGCTACGTTAATTCAAAAAGAAAAAAATATACAGCGACCTCTGTATTATGTAAGCAAAAGACTACTAGATATCGAAACGAGATATCTAGAGATAGAGAAGTTAGCACTAGTACTTGTTATCACATCTAAGAAGCTTCGAGCATATTTTCATGCACACTCCATCGAGAATTTCACAAACTTTTCATTGAAACAGGTTTTGCAAAAACATAAAGTGTCAGGAAGATTATTCAAATGGCAGTTAAGTTGAGTCAATTCGACATCAATTTTCGACCTCACACTGTGATTAAAGATCGCCAAACGAAAAATAGAGCTAGTGTGAGTTTGATGTTAATCAGTCTAGAAAGGTATAATATTCATTACGTACTTCGCTTTGGATTTTTAGCAATGAATAATAAAGTAGAATATGAAGTAGAATATGAAGCATTAATTATTAGACTTAAGCTTGTACAAGAGATAAAGTTAGAGATAATCGAGATGTTCAGTTATTTCCAATTATTTATTATTAAGTAATTGGTAATTACCAAGCAAGAAGAGGGAAGGTGTTTGCCTATCTACAAGAAGTACAACATCTTTTGTCAATGTTTACTACATATAGTATTCAGCTACTATCTCGTAGAAAAAATAGCTAAGCAAATGCCTCAGCTAAATTAGACTCGACGAAAGATGTGGCGTTACTGATGTTGATAACCACCATCGATATACTCGTGTAAGTGAGAAAAATTTACTAGTTGGCTCACACCTATGGTTGAGGGACACCTCTCTAGGTTGAGAATATATGCACTTCATGGTCGAGACATATCCTTATAAGATTAAATGTAACTATGCGACTTCAATGAGATCTTTATTCAGTTGATCATACCTTGACAAGATTTCTATTAGATCCTTGAGCTCATTATATTCAATCTTCTTTATTATATATAAGCTCTCTATTATGTGATCTCTCCCTCTATATTCGAGCTCCTTATTACAAGAGCTCTTCATTATATTCGAGCTCCTTAATATCTTTGATTTCAACGAAATCTTCACTCTATTTCTTAGACCTTCAAGATCTTTGGATTATTGAGCTTTTTATTATGCAAGCTCTTCACCATGTTTGAATTTATTATCTTCGACCTAGACGAGATCATCACTCAGTTTCAAAAAAACCTCGACCAGAACTATACTTAATCATTGAGCTCTCCATATTTGAGCTCTATTATATTCGAGCTCCGTCATATTCCAGCTCCCCAAGTACGAGCTCTTTATACTATATGAATTTTCATTGTTACTATCAGTAATTCTTCTCAAGTCTCTTTATCTTATATCGACTATTATGTGACTATTAGCTCATAGGGTATCTTCATATATTTCGATGACTCTGTCAATGAAAATTTATGTATTTTCTTCTTGCGATCTATCTTTATTCTTACGCATCGTTTACTTACAATTTTATGGAAGTTATTGCAACACTATAAAACTGTAAGGATTATTCATTATTTGAATTGATCAATAAAGGCATTATTCCTTCAATTCATCATCTTGATATGTCTTATTCTATTAGTTCATCTTTTATAGTTTTATGACTGTCTTCGAACACCATAAAACTCGGGGGGCAGTAGGATCAGATTATGTAATTTCTTACTCACTTTTTAAGGAACTATGCAAGCATTCATATTAAAGGAGTTAGAATTTTGGATCGCCGAATTTCTAAAATTCCTAAAAATCTTATAATTTTCTCCTCGCTTCATGGCTTAGCATGTCTTATTACGTGATATTCCTCTTCTAACAAACAAGTGACTAAGAAAAATATCTATAGTTTGATGTGATATATTGCCATTCATTCTATTTTGACATAGAACTTTTGAAAAATGTATTTGAGTTTAGATCACTTATGCTTGCTATTTTTCATAAGTGACCTAATCTATCCTACTACTTAGACCCCATTTTAAGTTATTGGATTCGAATCATAAGAGCGTAAAGATTGATCTAATTTATTTTTAAGTTATCGACATGAAATGAAATTTTGAATCTTCAGAATGACCTAATAGTTTCCACAGGTTTATACCTTATAGAAGATTTTTAAATATGGAACCTCAAATTAATATGCAAGATAGCCTAACGATTTCTATGATTTACATTCAATTGAATAACGAGCTAAAGATCTATGCTATAAGATAGCTTGATTCTTATTTTATGAAGCAAAATATCTTAAGAAAATACGAGCTCAGCCAAAAACCATGCGACCTAAGGGTCTGGTATCTTTTTTTTCTTACATCTTTCTTTACTTTCAATATTTTTTGGATTTTCTAATATTTTGCAGGAAAATTCGAAATATGACACTCTTTTAAACTATTAAAAAGCATAAAAGGAGTTCACGTTATTCACTAATTCAACTACTCCGAGCTACTCTTTAATGACATAGGTGTCATCAACTGTCTTCAGGATAGTACACATTACTTTGTTTTTTGGCGACTTCATTAACCACCTTTAGGATTTTAACGAAAAAGTATCATGTCTAAATCAAGGCGTTCAGAATACGAAACATAATTATACAATGCAAGCATTATTACAAATTTATAGTTGAGAAAAGGTCTTCTTTAAAAAATTTTGCAGTCTCTTCAACGCTCTACTAGTAAACAATCGCAATGACAATGATATGATTCTTAAGTATTTCCTACTTCTTTATACAATGATATGATTCTTAAGTGTTTCCTACTTCTTTATAAGTTTAATGAAAGATTAATGAGATCATTTTTTAATCATATACTTCACTTTTGCTCTTGCTATTGGAGAAGTGATGTTTTTCAGTACACTAAGAGTTCGATCTTTATTCTACTCACAAAAGGTTAACTCATCTATCTATGAGAAAAAGATGTCAATAAGAGTATAGTGGTACTATTTGATCACTACTTTATACCTATCAACTCAATCGTCGACATCGACAAAGAAGAATCAAGAGAACTTACAACAAGTTCAATTGAAGACTTGAGCAGAAACTATGGATTATAATGTCATGCGGCCAACTATTTTATCGACAAAAACTTTCAATATGTCAAGGACGCATCAAAAGATGTGGGCTATTATTGTGTAGTTTTTTTACCACTACAAATAGTTGACTTACTTAATCCCTAAAAAATGCAACTAGCTAATTAAGGAGAAAATAATTACCCATTATTATGTAGTTACCTAATCTCAATATTATATTGTATTTTATTATGTAGTTTCCTATTCATAAAATTGAGAAACCTAAAGTCACCCTCACGTATATAAAGGGGACTTAATCTCATAATTTTTTATCTCACAGTCATCTCACAATTACTTCATTATACACTCTCTCTGTAATTCTCTCTTTGTTTTCACCTTAAGACTTAGAGAAATCCTTGTAATTCTACAGAAAATAATGAAGAACAGTAGACGTAGGCTCATCTTTTTTGGGGTTGAACCATTATAAAATTCTTGTCTTCTTATTTGCTTTGCTTTATCAACTCTTTTTACACACAAACCACATTTTACAATTTCCTAAATTCATTGTTGATAAAACCTCCGTCAACAATTATATATTAAAATATCTATAATCAAATTGCGAAGGAGATATAATAAGAGCTAGAATCCTAAACGATGGATTTGCTCATTTTGTTCAATATGTAAAACAGTTAATTCTCAATTTCATCAAAACTCATATTTGTTGTGTATTTAATCTTTGAATATAAGATTTTTATTTTTTTAAGGAATTAATTTCATTATATACTCATATGAAGATTATCGTAACAAGTCAGGCTATATAAACTTTTTTATAATGAGAATCAGAAAATTGATTCTACTTTTGACAAAAAAAAATAAACTAAAAATAACAAAACAAAAGCGATCCCATCAATGATCTTTGAAAAAAAAAAAAAAAAAAAAAAACTCTATAACAGATGTAGTAGAGTTCTTCAATATACTTATTTTGATTTTTCTCTATCTGAATTAATACTTCTGATTGATTTATTAGAAATGTTTCTGCAAATTCGATCTAAGATGGTAAAGTTCTCTATATTTGAATTATAAATAATACATAATTAAATGATAATTACCATGCCAATAAAATAAAAAACACTAATAGAAACTAAAATAACTACAAATCTAGATATATGTGGACATATATTTTAACAAATGGAAAGATTATTTGAAAAAAAAAATAAAAAAGAAATACGAGAAAATAAAATGAAACCAACCCATACCGCCAAAATAAAAAACCCCTTTTCTGGTATAGTGAAGGCACCTACTAAAATACTCTTCAAGAATAGAGACAAAGAAGAGAGATCAATGTGTGGGATCACCATATTCTTTTTTTAATCAAATATGAGTTTTTATTATTGAAATTTGATTCTTAAAATTGCCTAATCATCTATTAGGATTCACTTATATCCTTAAGTAGTGCATTCCTACTCTTTTACACTAATTCCTGAAAATAGTCGGTTACTAATGTCATTTCTTATGTGATACAGTGATAGTAATTTATAATGTTAAATCAACCAAGTTATTTTTTAAGAAAAAATTTAACATTTTTCCATAAACAAAATTTTGGATATTGGCTTAAAATTCTCGAGTTCATAGAGTCAGATACAATAAGCTAGTTCAAAGGTGTCGCAGAATATGTTGTTACATATTTTTTGCTTATTTGTAGTTGAAGTGTGTCGCGTAATATGCTCTTACATATATTTTGCGTATTTCTTCTTCTTCGTTTTTTTACTTCTAATGTTGTGGTTAACTAAACGACGAAGCTTTACATAATTTAGATAGATTTATTTTAGGAGTTAATGGTGAGTTTATATAGTTGGAAAAATTTCTTTTCTCGTTGAAATATTTTGCAAGGAGTGTTAAATCCATTTCTCTTTTTTTTTTTTTTACTTTGATTCTGTTTCACTATTAACATGTGAATTTTATTAAAATATCTCACGTTATAATAATAATTATTATAAAGCATAGTAAAATTCATATCTGTAATCTAATAAAGTGAAAAAGATGATAAATTTAGCATTCCACATATTTTATTGTAAACTTTTTATTTATTAGTAGTATTAGTCATTCTCTCTTTTAACTCTCAACTCTCGTTACTTGATATGTATTTCCATTAAGATGTCTCATATTTTAGCAATATTATATTATATTGAAAAGTGGACACGTCAAATAATGAGACAATGTAATAAGAAAAAGTGATTTAGCATTCTTCTTCTTCTTTTCTTTCTCTAATAAATAGGGTAAATAGCTCCTCTATCTTAGTAATATCAACTTCTTCACATTATAATAAGGGATAATTACAAAAAAAAAAAAAAAAAAAAAAAAATTCTAAAGTATGATATTTTTATAATTTTAACTTTATTTTTGACTTAGGCAAAATTAAATCTACCTATTTCAAATTTTTATACATTTATATTTTTTTATACAAATTAATTATTTGTGCTAATTTTTTTAAGTTATTTTGAATAGATTTTTTGTTGACTAAATTATCAATTCAGAATTTCTTTTTATTGAGAAATTTGTTAATAAATTTATATTAAAAAATACTAATTTATGGATATTTAAAATATTGAGATACAAATCAAAATAAAAAATATGACTAAATTTAGAATAACTATACTTGTGAGTATTTTTTTTTTAACAAAACCCTTTTAATAATAAAAAAATAAGAAAATAAATAGAAATTATAAGGCTTTTTCTTCACTCTATATAAACCCGCTTCCATCGCTTCATATTTTTCAACCCAAAAGAGAAAAACCAACGTTTCTTATCTCTCGCTCTCCAAAAAGTGCTCAGTCAAGTGAGTTTGAGCTTCCGCCATGGAAACACAGATAGAAAGTTTCTGGGTTTTAGCTCTTGCCTCAAAATGCTCAACCTTCTCTTCCCAAAATACTCTCCTCATCATCGTCCTCATCTGCGTGATTTGGTTTTCAATCTCTCTCCTCTACTGGGCACACCCCGGTGGCCCTGCTTGGGGTCGATACCGTTACAAAAACAGAGCCCAGAAAAAAACCACTTCTTCTAATACTCCTAATGCTATTATTCCTGGGCCAAGAGGCTTCGCAGTAATCGGAAGCTTCAACCTCATGGCTAACCCGGCTCACCGCCGGCTCGCCACCGCGGCGGACCGGTTCGGGGCTAAGCGGCTCATGGCTTACAGCCTGGGCGAGACCCGGGTCATTGTGACGTGCAATCCGGACGTGGCTAAAGAGATTCTAAACAGCTCTGTTTTCGCGGACCGACCCGTTAAGGAATCGGCTTACAGCCTAATGTTCAATCGAGCTATCGGGTTCGCTCCGTACGGGGTTTACTGGCGGACCCTCCGACGAATCGCGGCGACCCACCTGTTCTCGCCGAAACAAATCTCCGCCTCGGAGGGACAGAGGTACGGAATCGCTTCTCAAATGGTGTCCGAAATTTCACGTCGTATGAGCACCGGTTTGAGAAACGACGATGGGTTTTGTGTCGTTCGGGATGTACTCAAGCGGGCCTCGCTTCACAACATGATGGGCTCCGTCTTCGGACGTGAGTACGAGTTGGGCTCGGCGTCTAATGCGGAGAGTGATGAGCTTGGTCAGTTAGTGGATGAAGGTTACGAGCTGTTGGGGAAGCTTAATTGGTCTGACCATCTTCCTTGGCTTGGTTCGTTAGACCTTCAAAGAATCCGGTTCAGATGCTCCCAATTGGTCCCGAGAGTGAACCGGTTCGTGACCCGGATTATTCAAGAACACCGAACCAAATCTTTGGGTACCAAGACCACCCATGATTTTGTTGATGTTCTTCTCTCTCTTCATGGCCCCGATAAATTATCAGACCACGATATGATCGCGGTTCTTTGGGTAAGCAAATCAAAATTAAAAATTAGTGTAGCATTTCGGCAACACTACTATTTTTTGGTCAAATATAACAAACAATAAAAATAAAAGGTATATTTATTTTTCATGCATATTTGTACTTCAAGTCGTTGAGTTTATAATAAAGTAGTGTGAAAATAAAAATGCAGCAGTTGTTAGAACCTGAATGGCCCAAAATAAATCCTCTACTCTTTTTCTTTTACGTTTTCTTTTTATTTTGTCAAAAAATCTTGTTAATTTTGTTGTGATAATTTTACCATAGGAGATGATATTTAGAGGAACCGATACCGTGGCGGTTTTGATCGAGTGGATACTCGCGAGGATGGTACTCCACCCGGACGTCCAATCAAAGGTGCAGGATGAGCTTGACCAAGTCGTGGGAAGATCACGGCCGTTGACACAATCAGATATTCCATCGCTGGTTTACCTGCCTGCGGTAGTTAAAGAGGTGCTGAGGCTACACCCGCCGGGCCCACTTCTCTCGTGGGCCCGCTTGGCAATCATGGACACTGTGGTTGACGGGTATCACGTGCCTGCTGGGACCACAGCAATGGTAAACATGTGGGCCATCACTAGGGACCCACGAGTGTGGTCCGACCCACTAGAGTTCGACCCGGAAAGGTTCGCTACACGGCGGGAAGCTGACGTGGACTTTTCAGTTATGGGTTCCGACCTGAGGCTGGCGCCATTCGGGTCGGGTCGTAGGACTTGCCCCGGAAAGGCGCTGGGCTTGACCACGGTCATATTCTGGGTGGGAGCTTTGCTGCATGAATTCAAGTGGGTCGGATCGGATCATGACCCGGTGGATCTATCCGAAGTGCTGAGGCTTTCATGTGAAATGGCAAAACCTCTGGCTGTGAAAGTGTGTCCTAGGAGAATTGCGTGAGAGAGAAGAGCGAAAGGATCGAATAACACCTATAAGAGAACAGAATTGTAAAAATGTACAGGTGTTGCTGTTGTTTTTGTGTTTTTCGTTTGTTTTTACGTACAACTTAGATATATATATATATATATATATATATATATATATATATATATATGACTGTGTAATTATCTCTCACATCTTTGTGAATTGTGATCCTGATCTTGATCATAATCATCTTGATGTGATCTTCCACTTGGGTTCGTGAAATTTGGTGCGATACAGTTATGTAAACTAATAATTAACGTGTGCTTTCCTTTTAGAAATATACTTTGGTTAAAGTTTTATTTCTTCGAATGTATTATCCTTTTATTTGGTTACTATTATGCACTTGAATCAGATCTTTTTCTTGACGATTCTTTTAATCTTTGCGACAGAAAAGTATTTCTAATGTATTCTTACATCTTAGAATATTGACTGTTAACTAAATTTGCTTTAGAAGAGATTGGCTCCCGATATTGTTCTTGCTATAAATATCAATCTCTATCATAGTTCCTATATTTTAGAACGAACAAGACAACTTTTCCGAACAGAAATATTGTTCTCTATACGAGACCTAGCTAAATCAATTTCAAATAAAGAGATACCAGATTTGTTTGCAATATTTTTATTTTTTATTTTTAAAAGAGAAATAAATAGGAAAAATATATAATCAAAAGAAAATAATCAAAATCACCCCCTCTATTATGGCTAAATGCTTCAAAAAATCCTCTGTTCTCAAAAAATACAAAAATATCCATCTATTTTTTTCAAAATAGAAAAAAGTATACCCTATGTACTTTTTTGTCAAATTTTTAACCAATTTATTTTCTAAACGATAATAATATCCTATGAGATATTAAAATCTAAATTCTAACTCTTTATAAAAAAGAAAAGTACATAAAAGAATATTATCAACAAAAAAATTATCAATATTTCCTAGAGAAATTTTGTTTTTAATAGTATGAAAAACAAATTGTAATTTTTTCGTTTTCTTCAAAATGAAAACAATTAGATAATAATAGAAGAGTTTGAGAATAAGTTTTTAAAATGATATAAGGGTATTTTAGATATTTCATATTATAATTTTGACCAAAAGAGTAGAAGGGTATACTTTTTCATGAAAATAGAGAGGATACTTTTGGGGTTTCTAATAAAAGAGGGGTTTGTGTGGTACTTAATCATCCTAGAGGGTTTTTGGGATTAACCCAAAATAAAAATGTAACAAAGAAAATTCAATTTTCATTATTAATTGATTAATTTTTATGTGTGCCTAAAGGAAGAAAGAGTTTCTCCTATTCTTCACCATATTCTCCAATTTTTAGGTTTTACAAAATATATCATGTTAAGGATGAGACAAGCTCAGTTATTGAATCGTTGTTTAAGATATTTGGTACTGTATGCTTCACCACAGCACAAGAAAGTTTAGTTAGTATTATATTATGACGATCAATTTATACTATTTTTCTCAGCTGCTTTTCTTAATTACAAAGACAGATAATAAACTGATAATGTTCACATTTGTTCTTGTACACATTTATGTTTTTTTTTTTTTTTTGGCAAAAGAAGAAAGAAGACATCTAAATATAACATAGACATATTCCATCTAAGTTGCAGTTCCCTAATAGAAATTCACACGTACAACCAACTCCCAAAATTTCATAAATAGACCAAAAGAGTGTATTAAGGTTCATACAACGTAGCAGAAAAAATCCGTAAAGTAAAAGCCGGGAAATATTTCAGGATATATATATATATATATATATATATATATATATGTGTGTGTGTGTCCAAAAAGGCCAAACAACATATAGCAATCCGTCAGGAAAGCACCAATATTCCAGCAAATACCTCATTAAAACCTAATAATTAAAGTAAAACTCGGTGAAGAAGAAAAAAGAGTGGAAGGAGTGCAATAAATGGGAAGTCATATATAACCCCTAATGAAGGTCGTAGAAAGGAAAGGGAGACATTATCTCTATAAAGCAGTGGAAGACAAAAGTCAGGACAGAGAGGCCAAAAAGATCTATATCTATATTAGAGTTTAGCTTAAGAGGATTGTCTAAAAATATTTTGGAACCCTTCCTTGTAAATTTGAGAGATACAAAATTCTTTTGTTCATTCTGAGATTACACACCACTCCCAAGCACGTCCAAGCCACCAGCAGGGACATTCAAAGATCGTTGCCTTCCGAAGAAGGCTATATATATATTCTATATATATATATATATAGGGTATCAATCCACTAGGTATTTTTTTTTTTTTACCTATGTATAGGTATCAATTTGGCCAATAAAAATTTAGCATGCACATTTTTTTATTGTAAAAAGTAAGAGAGAGAAGGAGCATTAATGATGCATGTCTTTTCATGCACTTCATTATAACCATTAGATCACCATTAGACGGTGATCCAACGGCTAAAAAAAAAATACTTACTCATAGGTAAAGAAAAAAAATACCTATTGAATTGGCAACCATATATATATATATATATATATATATATATATATATATATATGTGTGTGTGTGTATACTTACCCCACTACAAAATTAAAATTCTATATTGCGTAGGTTATGAATGAACTTTCAAGTTCTTAGAGAGTTAATATAGCAACCCTAAAATTCCACATGGATAATATTGTGTGAAAAGGGAAAAAAAAAAGAAAAAAGAAAAAAAGGAATAATCTACTACATATATGACTTTCATACAATAAGGTTTAGTCCTACTCATCAGGACCAGCTTGTTTAACATAAAATAGTAAGATATACATCATAGATATCATTTTGCAAATATATATATATATATATATATATGGCACCAATCCAGTAAGTATTTTTTTTTTTACCCATACATAGGTATCAATTTGACCAATGAAAATTTAGCATACACATTTTTTTATTGTAAAAAGTAAGAAAGAGAAAGAGCATTAATGATGCACGTCTTTTCATGCACTTCATTATAGCCATTGGATCACCATCTAATGATGATCCAACGGCTAAAAAAAAATACCTACCCATTAGTAAAAAAAAAATATTTGTTGGATTGACAACCATATATATATATATATATCTAGTCAGGGACTCGATTAATATCAATAGATGAAAAAGCAAAATCACCGTGTGATGCGTTAAAAACATAATTTGGTAACATAATGAAATAGCTAATTCGTGAATAGTTACATTAGTGATGTATAAAATTGTGTACATATCATGATAATTATTAATTTTATGTGACCAATCTCTAATTTTGTCCAAATCAAAGAGACTATATATCCAATGCCTCATGATAGAATATCGGAAGTTTTACGGGATGTTATACCAATATCCAGGCACGCTAGCTAGAAAAACAGATCAAGAAGACGATGTTATTTATTAACTGTCGTTGCCCATTAGAATTAGTTATCATTATACTGAGAAATTAGCGCCAAAGGATATTGGACTCATCGATAAAAACTTTTCTTTCTTCTGTTGTTTTTGCTTCAGAGATTCAAAAAGTTGTACATCTAATTATAAGTAACCACTCCCCTCAAAATAAAAAATTATAAATTAGCCATTGAATAACACGCATGGTCTGATGGGCATTTCATTAGGAAAGTGAACTAATTTGTTTGATAGCTATAGCTTATATACAACAAAATACAACATTATATATAAGCTCGTTGCAGCACCATGTTCATATATTTTAAAAAATAAATAAGTCAAGAAGAAGAAGAAGAAAAGAACTACCCCTTCATGAGAACAGTACTCTCCTTGTCGTGCCTTAAATACACCCCTACTAGCTAGCTAGCAATATTGTTCATCCTATATATCTATATCAAAACAAACTATACGTAATTTCGTATTATCATAGTGCGCCTTCGCACAAAAAACAAAACTCTATTTATGAGTTTCAAGAAATGGACCACACTTATAGAATGTAGATTATTATTGAAAGTGGATAAGTTCGATGAAATGGCTTAAAAAAAAGCTTTAATTTGTTTGAAACAGACAATAACGAAAGTGGTGACAGGTGTCTATGAATATATAAATAGACTACCAAAACTATAGTATTACTCACTACTATATATCTACGTACGAATAGCACTTGTAAATATATAAAAGAGGTCCACTCAATCAAACAATGTATAATTAATATCACGATAAACTGTTTTAAGACCGAAATCTTCATAATGATAGATATTAATACAAAGAGGTTGGCATGCGTAATGCTGATTGTTACATGAATTATGGATACAAATAGTACTATAGGAGACTCGGTTAATATTATTCATTTCCTTGTAGTAATAAATCTAATGACCCCTCCCTCAAAAAAAAAAAAATCTAATGACCCCGCGCGCTTTAACACCATAATTCACGTATATATAATATAAGTTCTACAAACTGCCAAACAACAGTAAATAGTTCGTGACAGCCTGATGGTCTTACAAAGCTGAGTTTATTTATCTGAAATAACGACATATTAAGTATTGAACGTATTGTTAAGGTGACCACATGTACGGCGGAAAAAGAGGTAAGGGAAACAAAAAAAAAAATATAGAAGTTCAAGGGATATTAGATGTTCTCCACGTTTGAACGAAATTCGTCCCGGAAGTTAATTTCAGGATGAATAGATTAAGTTCTATATTATAAGTTCAAGTACAACCAAACGGCAAGTATATAAACTAGCAATATCCCTAGGTAGCTTACAAAAATATAAATAAATAACTCTAGCTATTTAGAATTTGAATTTCGAGTTCACCAGATTGACGAAATTTTACGGTGAACACAAAAATAAGATGCTCAAAATTAAAACCAAATTGACTATACTGACCAGTCTAATCTAATGGGCAAAAATTGGATATTCAATTACAATTGGATTAGATGTTAAATTTTTTTATTTTGATTGAAGCTGATTTTATTGCAACGAATCTAATTAGATCTAAATCAATCCAATCTATATTAAATAAATTGAAAAAAAAAATATTCAAGTATTTTCAATTTTAATCTTAGCTTATATAGTATCTCTCACTATAGACCCTACCGCATTAGATTGAGTAAAAGGCCTAACTCAACTTTGTATACTCCTCCATTGGGAAAAAGCCAGAGTTGAGAACCAAAGAATTTTATTATGATGTATGAGTTTTGATCAATATTTTAGTTTTAAATATATTGGGAAAGGTTACAAAAAATATTTGGTCACAAACTATTGCAAAAACCAAAATCTAATTATCAATTGGATTGTATTAGATCGGTTTTTATAGGTAAATTAGATTGGATTGAATATTTTTTTTCGATTAATCTATAATTGAATTGAATATAGAATATGATCAAAATAATTGGATTTGAGCACCCTTAAGCAAAGGTTTGTTTTAGAGAAAGCCTATATAAGATATAACGTGTTATATATATATATATATATATATATATATATATATATATATATATATATATATATATTACTCGAAGAGCATTAATCCTTCTCTAATTTATTTGAAAATGAGGAATATTATTCGTATCCTGAGGACAATTACATGCACTAACTTATTATTGTGGCCACCTGTTCGTGATGGTGACGACTGAAAAGCTTTTCTTTTTGTCATGTGTGTTCTTAGTCATTTCAATTCTGACCTTAAATACGATAATCACTTAACATAAGCAACAAGTTGAGAACACGTGAAATGCACATGGACTGAAAGACACAAATGGAGATACTCGATCAGACTTGATGATCATGATCATGATCAACCCCGTTAACGCTACATCACGTATTTTAACTTTTGTCCGTAAACCGATACAAACATTCTCATGATCTTATTGTTGTCTATTTTAGCAAGAGGTATATTCTTATAAATTTGTGTCCAGATCATTTATGTCTAGTAGTACAATAGATTGTTCTAAAAATTTAAAAAAAAAAACAAAAATTAAAAGTCCAGTACACTATTTTTAAAATCCATTTCAAAGAAGAAACGCAGTGTGAATTTAACTATACATGAAATTCAAATTATCTATCCAATTCATATCGAATTAAAGAATTGATGACACTATCATTTAAATTTGAAACTATGATTACTTTATACTAGATTTTTAATTTTAATAGTTTTATTTAAATTTAGTTTAATATAATATGTTAAATATGAATTTTAACACTAGAATCGATGTGAGTTTGTGCGGAGTACTAAATAGAACATTATTGGTTTAAGTGTGATTCTTGTCGTTTCTATCGGCTAGTAAATCTTGTCGTTATTGCACCAGCCAAGAGCCAAAGATGAGGAGTTTATCGTTTGCTGCTATAACAAGATTGAGTCGGATTTTAGGGCTGGAATTACTCTTTCTTAAATATCTAATTATTATCTTTTTGAACTTTCAAAAAGGAAAAAAATATATAGATATATATATATACACATATATGTGCTATATGTAGTATAATTAAAAGGCCATAGATGTAATCTCTTAGAGAAAATCGGTGCATTCATGATTTGGCCAAGATATATTATAGACCGGTCTTAAGGACTACATTCGTGCCATAATTAAAGAACCTTTGATAGATATGTAGCGTTCGTTCGTGTAATTTGTGACGTATACATAGTACGTTGGTATGTACATGCTGGTTGATATTTGATGTTGAAGTCTCTCTTCTAGCGTATTTAGTTTTGTACAGTACGTGGATTAGAGATGATTGAAACCTTTTTTTAGAATCTTTTTTATCAAAATTAGAGGAAAACAAAACTCATCTTATCTCGATATATATGTTGTTGACGTAAGAGTACTAAATATAATTGGTTCTTTTATTTTCCTAAAGGTGGAAATTAAATGTGGGGAAAATTATGTTTCTTTATATATATAACTTGTCAAAAAAATATCATTAATTGAAACAAAAATTTTCAAATTATAATATAAACATAAGAATTATAATTTCAAATTCTTAAAAAAAAAGAGATCAAAATTGAATCACAAACACAACTAAAATTAAATATGTGAGTTACCATAATTCTTTAAAAGAAAGAGATAACAAAGACTACGTACTAGTAATCTATTGCCTTCAACACTTACTCGTGGCTGCATTCTTGATGGAGTAGACTATATAAGGTAAGCACTAATTGAAAAGAAAAAATAATAATAAGGTCACTAAACAGATTTAGATCTAAGAAGAAATCTTAGATTTAAGATATGTACCGAATTAAAATCCACATAAAAAATGATAGTATTATAAATCAGATCTAGATTTGGACTTATTAAAACTGAAAAAGAAAA
>JXTB01000033.1:884368-957682 GCA_002914805.1 Parasponia andersonii
TAAAACTCAAATTTTAGATAAAATTAAGGTTAAAAATATAATTTTAAAAAAAAATGAGGGTGCGCTGAGCCCGTAGTAGCTCCGGCATTGAGAGCTAACTTAGCAACATGGATTGTGGCTAGGCCCGCATTCGATCTTTGGCGTTGAAACCCCTTGATTCTCAATGGGTGTGCGGATCTGTTTATAATTTACGTTAGTTCTTTTACGTCACTAGACACTCAAGTCGGGCTGTGTACTAGATTTTTAATTTTGGTTAATTCATTAGAGCGTTGTCAAGGCCATATCCTGATAGAGAGTTGGCTACCTCTGTATCTGATTCTTCTTGCTAATCTTTTCTTCTGTCATACAACCAAAAAAGAAATTAAAAGGAAAAAAGAAACACAGAAGGACACTAGTTTATAAGTATGCCCTTAGATCCATTACGAGTTTTGTAATGTTTCTTGGAAATAATGTAATGATTGAATATATAGTTTGATGAAGATGCCACAATGATCAATAGGATCTCCATCAATGAGAGGAATCAATAGGATTTGAGCTAATTATTAATATTTTCACTCTCTGAGGTATGTTTACAATTTATTACATTATATGTAAGGATATATACGCCAATAAAAAGAGTTGCACCTTCGGATATGATTTTGAAAGTTAAAACTGTTAATGATGGGTGATCTCTATATGACGCTTTTGAGAAAGCGCAGTGGTACTTGTAATTAATTAAAATACCTATCAAAGGTGACGATATTGAACAGATTTGGCACATAAATTGATTTTAGTTCGCGACGAAGAGAATATGTGTCCCTCTTGTGGGTAACCAAAATATGCCCACTTAAACTTATTAGTTATTAGTCAATTGACAAATTTTTTAATGGAATGTTCAAAGGAAACTTCGTTCATTGGATGTCCCATTCATAATGACCATCAGTCCTAAATATGTGTTCTTCTTACTAGACTACATACATTGGTTGAAGTGGCTATGGTAATCATGCTATGTTTTGCCACACATAAACAAAGAATAATTTAATTAATAAATGTAATGATGCTTCTCATTCATGTGTTATTGATCTCACGGCATTAGTCTTTGTCGAGTGATCAGTAATTACGTATCATCACCATAGTTTTCCCTTCCTTTTTTTTTTTTTGCTTAAAAGGAAAAGAGAAAGGCGATGACGTATCTTTACGTGAATATTGTCAAAAATGGACCTAATTACTCGGGGGAAAAATATTTACTAACCCAGTAAAAATAAGGTTAGAGTTTCGGATTAGATGGAATTAGATTATTAATAATAAATTTTATTCTATATTTGGTACTACTAGATTAAAAGGTTGGAAGGAAAAGTAAAAGTTTGGAATCTAAATTTTTTTAAATAAATAATAACAACTTCAAAACAATATTAACTTTAATAACAAATTATTTAATTTATTCCAAACAAAAACTAATAATTTTAATTAAATATAAGATAATAAAAAAAAAGTACAAAGTCTTCTTAGACCCTTTTCCTTTCAAAAAAAAGTATAAAGAAATTAACTTTTTAATATTAAGATATTGGAATTAGATAATCTACGATGTAAAAAAAATGATAAAACATATAAACTAATAAGTTTTTGTCATGTTTGGCCCTTACATTATTCGTAATTGGCAAAATAATCTTTGAATTACTTTTTTTGGCAATTAAGTCCGTAATTTTTACGCTGGATAAAATTGAGTATTTACAAGTCACATACGAGGTTTTCGAAGAGCAAAATTAATATTTACAACGACTAATTAGAATTGGAAAGAAAATAATTAAAAATTTATTAAAATTAATAAAGTAAATAAAAAATTATTGAAAATATAAAATTTAAAATTTCTCTTAATAAAATATTTTTTTCTATTTTTATTCCAAACTAATTAGCATTAATAGCATACCAATTTTGCCCAACCAAAACTTCGCACCTGACTTAAACATGTAGAATTTTATAAAACTTTAACATCAATAAAAGAAAAGGACTTAATTACCAAAATTTTTAAAACTTAAGAACCTAACTACTAAAAGGAATAACTCAATGACTACTTTGCCAATATGTGAGTAATATAACAGCCAAATATAACAAAAATCTTAAAAAAAAAAAAAAAAAANAAAAAAAAAACAAAACAAAACAAAACAAAACAATTGTTAGATTAATTATTGCCTCTTTGTGGTGTGAGTAAACTATACAACTACAACAATACAACAAAATTTGAATTCTTATGTAAGGGACTATTTGAGAGCACCAGATTTGACATCCGGTGTCGGTTATCTGGCAAGTCCAAACATTAGTATCTCGATCTTCCTACTTAGTTAGCGCCACCAAACACTGCCAAAAAAAAAAATGAGAAGCTGATTCGAAAAGTAGAGGCAAATCAAAATATTTGGCTTCACTTCAAAAATAAATAAATATATATGTTTACATATATATTTGGCTCTTTGAGGGAACCAAGACCTCCCAAAACAGCCCATGTTAGGTTGATCAACAGTAATTGAGCACATCCACTTCTTCTTTTTTTTTTTAAATAAATGTAGCTAAATAAGGAAATCGATAAGGAGGAAAATAGTCACATATCTCGATCATGTTGGTATCCGACTAAATCATAGAAAACCCACGACCTATGAACAGCCACTATATATTAAATTATCATTCATCCAGAAGGGTGAATAGCACACGTTTTCTTATTATCATGTCATCAATAAATAATAAGTGGGGGGTAAATATATGCCACCAATTGAGGAGAGCACTTTTCGTAACCATTAACCATGTTTTAACGAAAAGGAGATTTCTATCTTAATTATTTTCTATCTATGCCACTTATTTTTTAACACATTGTTCAACTAGAGCAAATGGTATCTCATTCCTTGTCAGTTATCAACGTCAAAGCGATCTTTTGATAGAAATATATAAAAATTAAATGTTCAAAAATTTTAAAAAAAAATCCAAAGTTACTCGTTTCTTTTTTTGTTAAATAAAAATGTTCGAATCTTGCCATTTGGCCGGATCTCGTGGTGGCCAAATGGCCCAGCCGATGACCAGATTCGGCAGTAATAATTGGTATGTACAATTTTTGTTTTCTATTTTATTTTGGATGATCAATTGTGAAACTTAATATTTTTTACAATGTCACTAATGTTGTTAAGGAATTTGAATTGTTCAATAAGGGTGTCTTTATCTTTTTATAATAATATTTTCTCCAGATGATACATAGGAGTTATTTTGGTACTCAATAATATAGGGATTTTTTTTTTTTTTTGGAAGATCTCAATGATAGCTAGGCATGTTAATTTTAAATATGGTTTTTAGAAATGTAACTCAAAAGATTCCAATGATATTTCTAGATATACAGGGTTTTCCATCAAAATTTTGGTTCAAATACAATGAATTTATGGAAAATCTTCCATTCTTAAACTAATGTGTAAAAATTTGATTGGGTTGACAATGAAAAAAATTTAAAACAAAAGTAAATAAAAAGTTTTAAAAATAAATAAATAAATAAAGCTAGAAAGATAATTCAGATCTCGGTTTTAACTCCACTAGTCAAAAAAAACTTAACAAGTTTACGCCCACTAGCTATGACCCATTCGAAACATAAATATAAAAAGTAGTATAAATCAATTAAAATAGTTAATTTAACCTATTGACTCTAATAGAAAACCAATTATATGATCACTTTTACTACAAACGAAATAAATGGTTCTATATATGACAACATGTTCATTTGTTGTGGAGCATTATTTATTGGTATTGGTTACTAACTGTTTTTATTATGCGTTCCTTCCAAATATAAATATTTTAATTATGTGAACGCATTAATGATAAGAACATAAAATGAGCACAATATGAAAATAATTGACCGAGTGTTACTAATTGACTACCTGAATTTATGTCCTAAGACACCTTCTCAGACCTAATTAAGAGGTCTCTATTAGAAGAAAAATGTCAAATAGACTGGAAAAACAATTGCATGTCTATTCCCAAAAAAAAAATGAAAGTGATTTTAATGATACTATGTACCAATTGTGTAGTTTTAGTTTATCCGAAATATACTAGTTATTGCACAATTTTATCAACAGTTAGATCTGCATTGGTTGTGCTTTTTTTCATTATTTTTGTATAATTTTATGTGGTTATCTTCTAGATGTTGACATATGTGTGTAATTAAACTAATACTTTTTTTGTTGCACACACATTTTTATTCTTGTTGACAAAACGCCTATAGATTTTAGATATATGGTACATATTTTTTTAGATATAAAAGAGGGTTATTAAAGTAGAAGAAGAAAACGAAATGAAAAATTTTACCGGAGAGGATCACCTCCTAGCAGAGTGTAAGTCTAGAGAGGCACGGTATAAATAGAATGAAAGAGAAGGAAGAGAAAAAATCCGGAGAAGGGGAGTTACTAGGTTTCTTATACTCAAGTTTTACAGTACTTATATAATAATACACTGATGCAGGACAGATTCAGGAACCCCAGTATAATAGTCCAAAAACTTTTCAAGGCCTGAACTGAATTGAGCTGGGAAAGGGACAGGCTTGGACTAATTTGAGCCAAAATAATTTTGTGTGAATTTTTTTAAACTGACATTTTTAGAAGTGTCAAATTTTTTGAAAGTCAAAAGTTTTTTTCACTAATATTTACTACATTTTTAGGAGTGTTTTATAGTCAAAAAAAAAATTTGACGATAAGTCTTCTAAAAGTGTAATTTTTAGAAAAATTAATAAAATAAGAGGAAATTAAATTTTTTATAGTAAAAGTTAAAAATTGAAAACTCTTGGATTTTAAAATTGTTTGAAAATTTCCGGATTTAATTAGAAAATTTTTATTTTTTATTAATTAGTGAGATACTTGAATTAACCTGTCAAATTTCCTAAGGTAATTTGATTGGTCACTTCAAGTAATTAGATTGTCTATCCAAAATAATATATCTATTACCTCGTCGAGTATCATTGAAAAATACTAATTTTAAAAAATAGTATTTTTTTTCAATATTTATTAAAAGTGATATTGATATAAAAAATTTAATAACGATATTTTCCTAAATCAATCCGGGAGTTTTCCAAAAAAATCAGCCCATCGGATTTTTCAATTTTTCACACCATAGGCTTGGATTTCTGTAATAAGCCCATAACATAGTCATTTAGGCCCAATTTACTTCTTTCCCCACCCCGACTTGTGAAACATTGATGTTTAAATTTGGACCCAATTCGGGTTTTGTCACTGGGCTTCTTAAATCATCAGCTTGTATTTAGTAATGAAGATTTTCTATGGGCAAAGGAGGGAGGGAATAGGGATTTTAAGTAGATTAAATTACACTTTTTCAATAATTATTTGGAGGGTTATATTTGCACCCCAACTTACATAAAGGTACCTTTTATTTCAAAAAATTTTATCACATATTTATTCTTAAACGAAAAGACTAAAATACGTAAATATATAGAATCTTTTATTAAATTTATAAAATGTACCCTTAATAACTACACCCATCGTATTCCAATTAAGAATTTTAAACTTTCTTCACAAGTACTCTACCTTCAAACCACTTTTTTTAAATTCGTTTGATAATTTGTTCATCAATTAAACAGTAAAATAATAAATTTCATTATTCGAGGGATCATCTAAAGTAAGTATTATTTTTTTCTTCTTATTTTAACTATTTTCAATCACTTTTGCAGATATCTCATATTTAAATTATGCATATATGTAAATATGTAGTCAAATTAAAACTTGTCCGAAAAAATATCATGTTCCAGAGGGATAATCCAAAGACAAAGAGAACTAAATTATTAGATTTTCTTGGAATTAATAAATTAAAAGTTAGACAATTTGATAATTCAAGGTTTTTATCTATATATGAGCCGTTATATAGTCTTTTATTGGTGTTTTGAATTATCAATTGGATTCATTATAGTTCTTGAATGATTATATATATTGAGAGTTGAAATAAAGAAACGCATCAACTTTTATTGTTTTTTTTCTTTTCTTTTTTTTATTTCAAATTAGGCTTCCACATGTTCATCAGATTTTGGAATCATGAGATATGAACCATAGATAACTCCCAACCTCCCATATGTTCACTTTCCAAAGGAGACAAATCCAGTAGATTACGAAAGAGAGGAAAGGAATACATGTACCAAAATTATTGAGTCCATAAATTTACGGTGTTAGGTCTATTTTAGGAAGGATAAGAGGCCCCAAGACTAAAAACTATAAAATTTTAATTGCTTAATGGGGTGAGTTCAGATCAAAAATGCTTTTATATTAGTTAGTGGGCAAATATAACTTTTAATTATTTTTGAAAATAAAGGCTAACTACTTCTCTCCCCTCTTCAAAGGAAAAGCTAACATTCTTTTAGAAGCTTGAAAGTTACAAATTACAAATGTAAGTTGATAGATCGTAAGTTTTGGTCATTCAAATGAACTGTCATTAGATACTATGCCCACGTAACATAAATTCAAGCAGACAATAATTAAGAAAATAAACTCATTCTTTTTTGTTTTCAACGAATGCTCCTCCAAAATAGAGAGGAAATATATATGATCATGATAATGGATAAAGATGCAGTAAAAATCGAAGCACAATCATTTAAGGGAAGCCCCAAGTTAATATACCTTCTATTCACCCAAAAAAATAGAGAAACAAGAGTAGCACTCCACGTCTCCATACTATCACATTCCGTTACGATTCTTAGAACCTAAAAAAAAGCAACTTAATTCAATGAGAATTATCTAGTTCAAGCATCTAGTTTTCTGTCGCTGATGTATTCTCAACTCTGTGGCACTAAAAATTTGGGCTCGTGAGCCATGATATACACTTGTGTTACTTGATGTCTAACTCCAATGCTATTGCCACCGTTGAGGCCTCTGTGGACAAATTTTTTAAACGGCAAACAAAATCTTTTGTTAATTCAGATCATCAATAACACCAACGACGAGATAAATAAATAAGAATAATCAACCAAATACATATCATTGAGATTACTAATGTATTGGGCTCCTTTATTCCCATTGGGAGAAATAAACTGATAATTAAGGGTCTCACTCGACTTAGCATCAAAATATATTATTATTAACGCATTGGTTCCCGCAAATAATGCGAGTTTGAACCTTGAACCACTTTTTTGCTCTTGCAATACCAAAATAGTAACTTCCCTACAATTAAGCCAAAAGAGGGAACTTCACGAAGTGCCTAGAGCTCTGCTTATAATTATTTTTCTTATTTTTTACTTTTTTAGTTTTTTTGCATTATTCCTTGCTTATTATTTACTTATTGGAACATATGTAATATAAAAAACCTTTCAAAAAAAATACCAATTGTGACCATTTACAACCCGCAGCCGCTATATGCTACAATCTCCTATGCAACGCCAATGTTAGGCTAGAGTAGAGAATCTCTCAGTCGGTTACGTTAACATGTCTGTATGTGTTTGGTTTATATATGGCGTATAACATCTATGTGAAAAATCTACTGAAGCTATTAATTCACCGGTGTTTGAAAGCTATATATATATATACATGTATAAAAATATAATTAAAAGTCCTAAGTCAGCACTAAGCCACAGACTGAAGAATGTAATTACCAAGACAAACATGCATATACCTAGGTTAGCACATATAATTAATTGATTAAAATGTCTTAAAACCTTTTCCATGATATATAAATTCATATGAAATCACTTTCATCTGATAGCTTCTTTTTTTTTTTGTTTTCCTTTCAATGTTATTATAACTTAAAATTTTGAGAAAGTAGTCAAGTACTTACGTATCTCTTTCTCCACTTACTATCCATAATTATGGAAATCACACATCGATGAAACTAATTCTGAAAACTTGTGATGATCATTTTTAGCTCTATCCTCTGCTTTAATTAAAGGATATGAAAAAAAAAAAAAAAAAAGATCCAACAGCAAAACATATATTAACAGATAATTATACTAACAAGGAACATAGTTTTGATACCAAACAAGCAAGCACAGAAGAGTGTCCCCTATTAACACATACGTGACATAACTAAAACGACCCTTTTAAAAATGTTACATAACAAAAGGTAATAAAGTATCAACTATTATAATCACATACATTAGTTCTTATTATAGAGACCAGCATCCTGAAATCTAGAAAGGGCCTTCTCAAGCTGGCTCCACTTTTGCTCCAAAGTCCCAACATACCCAATTGACATTCGGATCAGGCCAGGTGAGATTCCAGCAAGGGCCTTCTCCTCATTGTTCAACTCGCTACTAGTGCTGCTTCCCGAGCAGGACATAAGGGTTTCATAGTAGCCCAAGCTCACAGCCATGAATCCAAACTGGGAGTGATTCTGTAAGAAGCCCATCAATCGGTTCGCCCTCTCTTCTGTTTCCATGTCCAAACAGAGGAGGCCACCATATCCATAGTCCTTGTTTGCCATGGATTTTAGGACCTCGTGCTGGGGGTGGTCTTCCAGGCCCGGGTAGATGACTTTGAGGCCCATTTTCTTCATTCGGGTTGCAAAGACTAAGGCCCTTTTGCAGTGCTCCTTCATTCTCAAGCTCAAGTGGGGGATTCTCTCCGAGAGTTCAAAGGCCACCTTGGCGTTCATTGTTGGGCCTAAAAGCATTAGGGTTCCTTGATGAAGGTCCATCATGGAGTTGACCAAGCTTGCTGGTCCACACACAGCTCCTGTTCATGTTTGATATTGGTTAGTTTATGTTATAATAAATATGCACCTGTTAAATTATTAATGAAAATAACATGTGTGATATTTTTGCAGAATAACATCAACAACGCGTCACTATTGTCACATAACATAGTAAGTGTTATACAGTATTCTTCTTGGCATCACCAGAACCCGGAACATGTGCCAAGTACCAACAGTAGATACCATAGAGTTGTGGTAGGGGCGGTGGGTTCCACATCTCTGATTCTCTATAGAGAGGAATATGCCTAACTAGATAGGCAAGCAAAATCTTATACATATAATAATATAATGCAAATCTAGTAGATATTATATGTTCATAAAAGTCTATAAAGTATTATCATTATTTAAACAGAGACATATTGATAACAAACATTAGTGGTCGATAAAAAGGTCATATTATTGGTGAATGGCATTATAATTTCCTATCTACTTTACCAGTCCCATTCAATGAATTAACACTACCTTTATCCTAAAATAAATCAAATGTTCATTGCTTCTACAACTTTTTGTCATACTTTTCAAAACAACAATAATAAATAACAGAAGAAAAAGAAATACTCTCCAGTATCCAACTATTCGTAATCCTGATCAACACAAAATATATATATACACTAAAATACATGAACTAGCTAAATAGTGACTCATATTATAACTAAATGAAAAAAAAATCTAATGAAGATCAGACAAGTTATTTTTCGTACTTTATCAAGATTTATACTTAAAAAAAATGTGTTAGCTTTTGGTCTTCTATTTTTTTATTTTTTTTTTTTTTGTACTTGAGAAAGAGAACTCAAAAACAGTACGAATCATGATCAATCACTCAGTACGAATCACGAGAGAAAGCAAAAGCAGCCACACGAGTCCAAAATATGTGTCATATAACGTGATTAAACCACCATCGATAATAGATCTCTCTTGCTTTTTATCTTCGCAATAACTCATCATACATACATGTCTTTCAGTTCACCAGTACCATCTAAAAAAAAAAAAAAAAAAAACTGACGTCCCAGATTCTATCAGACATGGACAACGCGTGTGATGTTCCTCCGAATCAGGTTAAATTATTTTCCAACTGTTGAGGACTTTATGAGTTCCTACACGTGTTCGGCTAGCAAAACATCATAGTAATATGCGTATATGTGCCATTGGATCAAGTCTTTTCACAAAATAGATCCACGTAAAACTATTATTTGTCATGTACATACTACTAATTCTATACCTATAGTACGAGCAAGGTAGGATCACATGATTTAGCCAATACAAATTATTCTGTGTTTAAATCTTGTAACGGGCTGATCCTATGACCTGTAGGAGACTACATCCATGTACATATGGATTAGCTATGTATATATGCATGTATATATATAAGTATGCATGTACCTGCAATGATGTCGGCCCCACCACTGATGAACTTGGAGATACTATGAACGACCACGTCAGCTCCGAGCCTAGCGGGAGAGAGAACCATCGGGGAGAAGGTGTTGTCGACAACCACCGTCACCCCCTTCGCGTGGGCGACACGGCTGAGCTCGGGAATGTTGGCGACGGTGAGGGTTGGGTTGGACACGGTCTCGAAGTAGAGCACCTTGGTCTTGCCCTCGACGAGCGCGTCGCGGACGCTCTCGAGGTCGTTGATGTCGACGAAGGTGGTGGTTATGTTGCACGCCCTCGGGAGAAAGTGGGTGAGGAGGGCGTGGGTCCCGCCGTATAGGTTGCGTGACGCGACGACGTTCTCGCCGCTGCTGACCAGCTGCATCAGGACGGAGGAGATGGCGGACATGCCGCTGGAGGTGCAGTAGGCGGCCTCGGTGCCCTCGAGGGCGGCCATCTGGCGGCCGAGGTTGAGGACCGTCGGGTTGAAGTGGCGGCTGTAGATGAAGAAGTCCCGGTCGGGCCCCAGCTCCCCGGCGAACATCCGCCGCATCGTCTCAGGCTCCATCACCGTGAACGTCGCCGACGCCTCGATCGACATGTTCACCCCGCCGTGCTCCCCGAACTCGTGCCGGGAGCCGGCCAGTGCCGCCGCCGGGTCCTGGTCCCACGCCGTGGCGAGCAGCATTGACTTCTTGGCGGCGGCGCCGTCGTCTCCCCCGTCGTGGGCGGCGGAGCGCTTCTTGCCGGTGATGGCGTGGCTGGGGATTCTGGTCTCGGCCATTGTGAGAGAGAGAGAGAGAGAGAGAGAGAGAGAGAGAGAGAGAAGGATTTGGTTCGGTTTTGGGTTGGTTTAGAGAGAGTTTAGATTAGAAAGAATGGATTATTGTGCATATTGGAGAAGGAATGAAGACTTAGGTGACTATATATGGAGGTTTGGGGTGTGTTTTTACCCTAATTTGGTGAGGAGAAGGGTAAAGGTACAGTGAATGTGGCCGTGATTTTATGTTTATTGGGTGATTAGTATTGTAGAGATCAGAATTATCTGTGGTAAAAAAGAGAGAGATCTAGAGAGAGAAAACGATAAAGGAAAAGATGCGTTTTAATTAGGTTCAAGAGAAGATGAGTGGTAAAGGCCAGGAAAATTACAATAAGTGTAGGGACCTATTTATGTGAAACAAGTACTTATGTTTGTTTTTTTTTCATTATTATTATTATTATTGGTATGTTTTTCTTTTTTAAAAAAAATAAAATAAAATGGAATCTCATAATCAATAAGTTATATTATCTTTATTCTCTCTTTAAATGCAAAATTCAAAAGTGACAAATTGTTATCTTGCTGCGAATCAAAAACTAAAAGATAATCATTTACACAAATAATAATAATAATAATAATAATAATAATAATAATAATAATAATGATGATGATCATGGAATTTTGATCAATTCCTTTTTAGAATTTCTATTTATATAAGTAGGGGGCAAGTAAGTAATGTATGCAAGCAAATATAAGTGTTAACGTATGCCTTTAAATTGAACAATAATTTTTAATTGATATTTTTTCAGAGAAATTAGTTGATATAAAATGTTTATTTGGTTAATAAATATTGAAGGAAAAAAGTTCTTTTTCCCCCTGCTCCTAAAACGCTAGTCTAAGCGAGTTTATAGGATTTTCTTTTTATTATTATTATTTTTTTGAGATCTTATTATTATTATTATTATTATTATTAGTTGTAGTAGTAGTTTATTCATTTGGAGTGTAAGAGTTTTTTTTTTTTTTTTTTTTAAAAAGGAAGTGTAGCAGTTAAGGATTACATTGAAATGAGTTTTTGTTAATAACCCAAAAAAAAAAAAAAACTTCAATAATCTTCAAATCTCGAAGCTAATTACCATGAAGATGGAAATTCCAAGCTGATTAATGAGTGAATTCTGTAACACAACTTCTATATGATATAGTCTTATAAAGTGGGATTTAATCATTAATGTATAACTTAAATGTATGGTAGCTAGTAATTGAATCAAATATGTATATATATATATCTATATATATGGGCACCAATCCAGTAGGTATTTTTTTTTTTAACCTATACATAGGTATCAATTTGGCCAATGAAAATTTAGCATACACATATTTTTATTGTAAAAAGTAAGAGAAAGAAAGAGTATTAATGATGCACGTCTTTTCATGCACTTCATTATAGTCATTGGATCACCATTAGATGGTGATCCAACAGCTAAAAAAAAATACCTACCTATAGGTAAAAAAAAATACCTATTAGTTTGGCAACCTCTATATATATATATATAGCTACTGTTGGTAATTAAGAGAGAGATAATATTGTCTTTCTTTTTTTTATTAAATAAAAAAAAAAGAGAGAGTGGAGAGAGACAGGGCATTGTCAATTATATTGGTCATAAAATTAATACAAGAGATAAGAAAGTAGGTGAAGTGTAATAACCCAATTTTTTAAAAGGCAATTTAGTCATTTGACTTTATATTTTTTTAAAAATAAATTATATTATATATATATAGACACACATGCATGTGTCTCTCTCTCTTCTCTCTCCCCCGACTCATTCTCATCCTCTCTGTATCTCTCGCTCATTCTCGGCCGAAAGGAGGCGGAGGAGTGCTAGAGCTGCCATGGCTACTGTCTGGCCTACTAGACCATCGGCGGAGTCTTCTTGTGCCGCCAGCAACTTGTTCCGTCCATCCCCGATCACCGCCGAGCTTCACATCGCCGGAAAATGCTATTAATGGCCGTGAGAAACTTTGAATTTTCAGTGACGATTCCGACCGTTTCAATGTGTATTCTTAGGCTCATTGGACTTGTCTCGTTGAAATGAACCTTAAAGTATATATTTTACGATCTCATTTTTCCCTGTGTGAAAGTTACCATTTTTGGGTGTTTTGAGTTTCAAATTTTAGTTTTCGATCCGACCACTAAATTTCATTTTCGTTGTCATTTTTGGAATGTACTCAGAAAATGGTGAAATTTGATATATATATATATATATATATATATATATATATATATATTGACTATATTTGATGACGAGCACGAAAATCAATATCTAACGCCTTAGATTTTATCTAGTTTTGTGTGTCGTCAGTCCAATGTCGGTGCGAACTCGAATTAATCGAGTTATATGTCTAACTTAGCTATTTTGGACATTAGGAATTCAATGAAGAGGTTCGTTCATTGATTCGAAGCTTCATTGAGAAGTTGATTTTTTCTAAGTGAGAAATCGAAGGCGTGGAATTGGTTCCCGACACTTCGAACGATCGTCCAATCGGTACCTTTGCATCTAATAGCATGATATCACTATTCTAGTAAGGTAGGGATTTAATTACCTCTCTTTCACGTCGTTTTAAATAAAACTTATTTTCTACAATATATGAGAACAAATGTAATTTTAGAATTTTTAAATATCTATGAAGAAATTGAATGGTATGATTTATATATTGGATTACTCTGGGACTTTTTTGAGTGCAAATTACTTTCGAAATATGTTAAGATAGGGCCGTTATGCTACCTATTTTTCTATAAAATTTAATTAATCATTTTATTAAAAACCATAGCATCATTTGAACTAAATTACAACATAATTGTTTTTACACATCAGTTCAAAGTATATGTGTTATATGATCACACATGAATACCAGGTTTAGCATCATTGGGTTTTTACAGTATGGCATTACGGCCTTACCGATAGTGCTGAGTCCGTAAACCTGCGCAGGGTATTTCTTCGGATTATCTCCCCATTTGACAGACGTAGGCAATGCGGTTGTCCCTCCAGGTTTGATAGACGACACACGGGTATCCCATCCGGTTATAAGCTAGGTGTCAGGCAGGCTGTATGGCACATATAGTACCAACTCCCTAGTTTCCATTGATGAAAGGTAGTGAACTCATAGGTGTAGGTAGATTTGTATCATGTATTTATGGACTAATTGGTTTTCAGATATCATGTTTTCTGTATGTCTATATATATGTATGTGCATGCAGACTATTGGTTTTAGATATCATGTTTTCATATACATATACGTATATATATGGTTACATACATATATACATACAAACTATCAGCTTTGGAAATGGATATGTATAAATATATACACTTAGTTTTGTAAAAAATGTATTTTTTGGACTAAACTAACAGTACATAAACTTTTCATCACCAAAAAAGTTTTTATATGAGGTAACAGCTTTCCTACTGAGCTTTCGAGCTCACCTCTTCTATTTTTTCTTCTTTTCAAGTGATTGTTCATTTAAGTCAGTTGTCTTATTGGCTGAGCAAGTCGCTTGGCTTATGATCGGGGTCCTATTCCTATTTGGTTGGCACCTTTCTTTGTCTCATTCCTTCCCCATGTCTAGCTATTTAGCAAAGTTTATTAATTCTACTAAGTGAATGTATGAGGATGTATTTACTACTATTTGAGGATTTGGGGTATAAATGGGACCCGATAGTTCCCAATGAGCATATTTTTAAAGTTTAAAGTACTTATAATTTTTACAAGATTTGTAAGTTAAATTTTAGACATTCGTGTTAAAGATTTGTAAAATCTATTAAATCAACACTGTATTTCTCTTAAACCAAGATTTGTATAACTTAACTATATCTTTCTGATACTAAATCGGTGTATCTATTTTTATAAATTAAACTAAATATAGACCCTTTTTTTTATATAGAATTCCTGATAATTTGAGGATTAAAATGAAAAACTCAAGTACTTGTTCTCTTCTGAATTTTTTAAATTCTTTATTTATTTTTATTTATGCTCAAAATTACCAAAAAGTCATGAACTTGAATTTTGGGTCGTGACATGTAGACTAGGATAATTTAAAAGTATATTTTGCATATGCCAATCTTGTTATTGAATTTCGTCCTTATCATGGTAATTTATTTGAGCATATTCAGAAAATTCTCTCAATTTGAAAAGGAAATTAATGCACTCCCCAAAAATAATTGAAGTAGTGGATGGACGATTCAATAGGGGAAAATAAAGAAAAAAAACTAGTTTCGCTTTTTCTCCTAATTATTCTAGTGATGATAAAATGTTCTTTTCCTTTTTAATTTTCTGCTTAATTCTTGCTGGAAATTGATTGTGATTGATTACAACAGCAATGTGTAAATCACATATGACGCGTGATCCACCAAAAATTTCGTTTTCGTCTTTCCTGAAAACTAAACAAGACTTTCCATTTGTTCGTGGTTTAATGGACATCTACCGATATTTACCATTTCTTCCGCTAATAACACAATAATAATTTTATTTAGAAATCTAGCTAAGAAATCATTAATAGACACCATGTATATCATCGGAACCTATATTCCATACAGAATAACTGAATAAGACGCTGGAATTTTTTCTTTTTCTTTTCGCGTTTGCTTAGGGTTAGTTTGGTCTATATGTCCTAATTAAGTTAGAAGCATATGCTAAATGTCGGATTTTTAATCTTCTCAATATATCTATGAAAAGTTACTGTGAAAAAATAAATAAATAAAAACACAAGAACAACTATGAAAAGTTATTGGACCAATCACTTTCAAAATCTTTTACCATGTAAATTACTTCCAAAAACTGACAGATACCGCTTTATAGATTTGCTTGATCCCTTCACGTAAGCACTCCAGTACGTACTAGTAATTTTCCGCTAATGAGGGTTTAAAAAATACATATTATTATTATTATTATTATTATTATTATTATTATTATTATTATTATTATTATTATGTATCACATGTGCTAGATTAAGCAATTTTAAAAGGTGGAAATTAACTAAAACATATAGCACGAAGAAACTAGTACGTAACTAGAATGTCGCAAAGTATTGGATAAGATAAATTTTGCCCATGTACACGTTTTCATCTGATTTTTCTTCGTGACTAGATTATTATCATGCTTTGTCAAAATTAATTTTGATACTAATTCTCTTAGCAAAAAGCTGCATGCTACACGTAAGAGTAGGAATTCAACCCTTATATTTCCAATTTTCCAAACACTAGGGTGAAAACAAAAAAAAAAAAAAAAAGGAAAGGGAAAGAAAAAGAAGGGAAAAATAAGTCTCAAATTTCAAATTGCCAAGGATATTGGACTTTTTCTCTGTGTTAGGTATGACACCCAAATTTGTAGGAACTTGACTATACGTGGGCACAAAAAGAACATTATGATCGCAAGTTGGGACCCCGTATCACCGTAAGAATTTAGCTCAAATATTGGATATATACATACACTGTTTCCTTTTTCTTTAAAATGGGGTAATGAAAATGAAAAAAATAATAAAATTAAGAAAGAAAGAAGAAACTTCGAATTTATAAATTAAAACATTAGACTGGGACTTGGTCCAGGATGAATGAACGTTAGTGTTCTAATTTACTCGTGAGCATGACATAAAGTTCAAACTAGATTTCCACCGAGTCTTTATTTATAATATATGCAGTTTGTACGGACTGTATATAATTTTTTTTTTTTTCACACATGCATGACCATAATCTGAGGATAAGGCAGAACCCACCACACGGAAAGCCATGAATATTGCTAGTCAATATTGATTATGATTATTTTCAAACCCATCTTCCTGCCCGGTTGGAATGCCTATCCACCTTTCGTATATACATACAGACTAATAAGACAAAATTACATGTGAACCGTGATCGATATCAGAGAAAGGAACTTAATGATGATGAAAGGTTACATAATCAATAATTAATTATTGAGTATATATGAAAGCGTACTGAAAACTGCCTCTTTATTTGAGGGATTTGTACAAGTAACTCAAGTTAATTACCTAGCTTTAACAACTTCTTTTTTTTTTGCGGGGAAGGCAAGCTTAAACCGACAGCTTAAAAAGTTGAGATATTGACAATCCAGTACGAAAATTCAAAATAATATCATGTTGGTACGTACTGTTTATAAATGCTACGTGTCCCATGAAAGAGGACAACTAGCCTAGCTAGTAACAATCGAACCATGTTATATACATATGCATAGGTATACATGCACGGACGGAGCCAGCTTGCTGGCAGGGTGGCTGAAGACCCCTCAATTTTTATTTTTATATTTTATATATTTATAAATTTGTTAAAATTTTTATATAACTCTTAAAAAAGTTAGAAAGATAAAATTAAACATCTTAAAAGATTTTAAAAATACAATAAAACCTCATAAACCTGCAATTAAAAGTTTGTTGCATTAGTTAATAAAAAAAATCTAAACCCATTTCAGAATTAATATAGATCATTATTTCATTTTAATTGATTTCAAATAAATTTAATAAAGAAAATGTATACTTTTTAGACTTATTTCTCTATATGGCATAATTGTGTCCATGTGATATATTTTCAGCTTTTAACAATAAAAAATTAACTCACTTTACTGATTATTATCCAAAAAAATTTTCTACTATAGAATTTATGAAACTTGATCATCAACTTGAAATATATATAATTAATTTGCGTTTCAGTGAGAAATTTAAAAGACTGAAAAGTATCGGTGATCTTGCATAGAAAATGGTTGAGGTAATAAAACATAATGTTTAGCATCTTATTTATCGACTCATGACATTGGCATTAATTTTATCAATTGCTATTACTAATATATAGATGATATTCTATTCTATGAATTTTTTGAAAAATCAGTTAAGTAATAAAATTATGCTCAAATAATGAGTGATAATTTACTTGTTTACATTGAAAAAGACATTTAATGATATTGATAATAAACTTTACTTATTGTAAAATGTTTTTAAGAAATAAAAATATGTCAAGTAAATTGTAATATTTATTATTATTTTTAATTATTTTTTAAATTATAATTACGACTCAATCCCTAGTGAGAAATCCTGGCTCCGTCACTATATATATGTATATACACAAAGGTTTAATTCTCTGATTCTTATTGAAACTTCGTATACGTAGTAGGAACTAGAGATAATTATATTGTTATAGTTCACAATGCATGAAGAGAAACTTAGAAATGAATGTAACACGATCGGCCTAGGTTAAATTCAATAGAGAAAACAAAATAGAATAAAAAGCACATGAAAAATCAACACTTGAGTGAGACGCAATATGGTAATGAATGACATTGTTAGGTAGATATAATTTCAAGTTCGAGTCTTCTCACTATTGTACTGGTCAAGAACACAAGTTATATGCTTTAATGTATCAAATACTTAATATCTAGGGCCATCAATTTGCCATAAATTATTTGTGAACCGTCTCTTTTGTCACTTCTAGAACCTCGTTTTTGTTTCACGATATTAAAAAAAAAATCTATTAACATTTTGTTATTTGTTTCCAAATACCATTTGATCAGCCCCCAAATGATGACTTTCAAATTAGAAGAACATATAATAATTAATTTCGGAGTTATAATCATGTCTCTCGTTTCTCCTATAACTTCTTTTTATTGAAAAGAATAAAGTATAAAACTAATATCATGTTATTTGTATTTTTTTTAAAAAAAAATATCAAGCCCCAAACGAGGAATGCCATTCTTTTTCTTGATTTTTTTAAGAATAATAAATGATGTTGGAAATTAGACCGAAAAAAAAGGACTATATTTTTATACATAATTAATCACAAGATTCACGAGACAATAATATATTTAAGCTTATCGTAGTCCAGAAAGCACGTGCTACTTTCTAATCGATAACTATAAGCATGGTGTGTGGTAGGGAATCTTCTCCCTAGCTACGATACAAAGCTAATGGTTGCTCTCATCAAAGGATAATGAATAAGGAGTCTGAATCACTTGAGATAAGACCAGATGTTGACGTTAATGTACTCTATTTTGCCTACTTTCCATTCCCTCGCACAATTTAGTAGGTGTAGTTCCTCTTTGTTTTCCATTTTAATCATTTTTAATTGATTGATTTATAATGTAGGGTTGTTCTACTTGACATATTTTGATTTTTAAAAAATATATAAATTTTCTGTTGCGATTTTTATTTTGTTATAAAGAACTAACAAGCAATTCTTCTTTTTCTTTTTCTTTTGGTGGTTGGAATTAAGAATAGAGAGATTAATATAAAGTAGCCATGATCATGATTGATCATGGTCATGGATAACAATGGAGGAGTGGCGTGTCCCGACATGTTGGGCCCCCAAATTTCTGTCTATCCATATTTTAATAAGCGAAGAGACTTTAATAGTTCTGCAAAAAATAACGAAGGGACTTAATAGGAGACGGGGTCTATGTCGGATCATAATGCCCCTTATCCACATGTGTATGGTCTTCGTTCCCATTTCTTTCTTGGCTCAATATCTCGAGATTTTTTTTATCCTTTTTGAAAGCAATAGCTTGAGATTTTAACATCATAGAAATGTACGAAAATAGGGACCATTTGTATGCAAAATGACTTTTTTTAACAGTTACCACTACCAAAAAAATGTCGAAATAAATTTTCTCTAGCTATTTATATTTACCACTCAAATTCCATAATCAATCTCTGTTTTTATAATTTGCTTTTCAAAGAGCTATTCCAGCGTCAAACTCACAGTCAGTACAAGCTCTCGCTTTAGGCCAGTTAAGCAATTACTTAAGGCTCCCAATAATAAGAAGGCCCCAAAATATCCTATATTACTCCTTTTCATATGTCAAAAGTTAAATATTTTTTGTTATTTATATATATATATATATTTATATTTTTTATATTTTGAATTTTACATTAGCTATTGATCTTATTGTGTGTATTTGATTTCTTTATTAAGTGTAATGGTTTGTTTTATTGTTTTCCGGATAATATAACAATTTTTTTCTTCCCTTCAACATAATTTTTTTCTACTTTTTTCTTTTAAAAAAAAAAATCCCTTTTAAATAGTCACTTTAAAAATTTGCTTGTTGCTTAGGGCCCAAAATAGGTTGAGCCGGCCCTGAGTATAATTCCTGGCAAGGTCCAGATTCATCTGATTATCTCTATACATCTTTTTCTCTGCTAGAACTAGTTTATAGATATCTCCACTAAATAAATAAAAATAAATAAAGAGGAGGAGGAAGAAGAAGAAGAAAGGGCATTGTTTCGTTTGACCAAAGCAAGTCTAAAATTTGAGTTGGTTAGTTTCAAATGCGGAATAGCATCTAGATTGGAAGCGAAATTGTAATTGAATTGTTGAGCTGTTGACAAAATCATATTGAGAAGAAAACACCTCTCTTGGGATATGTGTGAGAAAATAACTGATGAGTTTTACAAAAAGACAAAAACGGTAGGAAAAAAGAAAAGAGTCAAGAGATTCCTTTATACATAGAGACGAGCCAAATGGACACAAAAGTATGCAAGAATTTCTGAATCAAGTCCTATTCATTTTCTCTTTTATAGATTCTGTTTCATATGGGCAACAAAACAATGGCGACTTGAGTTCAATGAATTGGAACATCGATAACAAGTCTATATTAACAATAAAAAGAATACAAAGTTTCGTGTCAAATAGGCTGAATTTTAATAAATCATCAAGATACGAGCCGATACAAATGGACACCAATACTAGATGATCTAGTGTATTGATTTTCATACTTAATATTGGCCATGTCCAAATCGTAGACATAAGATATAATGTGTAAATTGCCTGCTAGGCCGCAGTGGCAGCAGCAAAACACAGAATTATACAAGAATGTGTGTGTACATGATGAAAGGCACTTCAGCTGACTACACTTCCAGGTGGTGCAAAACATCTACGCATTGATCCAAACCTTGGGCATTACTAGAAGATGAAAGGGCTTTAGATGCTCCTCCCTCCAGATGCTCAAGGAAATCAATGACCACAGTATCCGTCCAAGGAGCTCCAATTGGAGCTTCGTCACCTGCAACCCACCCGAGATGGCCACCTTTTGGTGTCACTATCAACAAACAGTTCGGATTCTCCTGAGAAAATTGAACCGGAAGTTTCAAATTCAAACTCTTATGATGAGAGGGGGAAAATAAGTATCCTCACGATGAGCAATGAAATGAACCATAAAAGATAAGTAAGGCGGACCAGGAGTCCCATCTGATTCATTTTATCAAAAAAAGAAAACTACATTTGGGCAAAAGTAAAAAGATCAGCCTAATTTATTAATTGAAAGGAGGAAGCCATCATTAATAGGCACTACTTCCCAATATTTCTTCTCTATATCCTCCTTTAAATCCTCAACACATGTGAGTAAGAAAAGAGGGTCATGTTAGGCGTTAGCAGGCCTCAGTAGTTTGGAGTAAGTCTTCATTTTGATAATAGTGAACTTAATCACAATGGAAATTAGATTTTTAGAATCGAAGATACAAGNACAAGTGATTTTATGATATTTATGCTTTTAAAGATACTATTAGTGTTGAGCTCAAAAAACTACTCAGACCTTAATATCTTCACGAGGAATTCCCCTACTTGGAGCAATTGGATCATTTGCAGCCTGTAAACCATTAAATAATAATAATAAGTTCATAGAAGATATTCACCAAAAAAAAAATTGTTTCACTGGTGCCTCTAAATTCAGTGCATTTGTACCAAATATGTACTTTCTACTTAAAAATCTGGTTCATAGAATATTTTACAGTAGGGTATATGCAAAAAATGCAATGGCAATGCTTAGGTGATGTAAAATAAGATGAGAAAATAAAGAAATAGAGAGAACATGTAAAATAGTAAGAGAATTGATAGAATAGCAAGTAATAAGCAAAGAAAGATAAAAATCAAATAGATGAGAGAGAGAGAGAGAATAGAATCAAGGGAGAGAATTAAGTAGAATTAAATGAACGTGTATTAGAGCAATAGAAAATCAAGATAAAAACTCCGAGAGATAGATCCATAAAAAACTCAATTATTGTTCATTGTTTATTAATTCATCATAATCCAAAAAACAATTACATGGATGGCCTATTTATAGATAGGCAATCGAACACAACCAGAAAACTAAATAAAAACAGGAAACTAATGAAAATAGGAAATATAGATGTGGCTACTCAAAATTAAAATAAACCAACGAACTACAAAGTAAATAAAACCTGATTAACAATAGTAATAATAATATTCTTAAAAGTTCTCGTTTCTTTTCCAAAAAAAAAAATAATAATAATGTTCCAAAAATTATCCTTTCTTGTTCTTCATCATTAGGTCAGTACGAGTAGGTCCTCAAAATTGTAAGCTCCCCTATATACACCCTATTATAATTCTGACTCTGCCTCTCAATGTCCTATAAACAGCACGTCTAATCCTGATGTCTGTATATGCTCTCTTGCATGTTCTATTTAGTCTAAATGACTAATCATTATTTACTGGAAAGCATCAACCGTATACTGAACGATTAAAAGGAAGCCATCTTCTTTTTCACTTGTATTTAGGTATTTTCAACAAAAAATGTTATATGGAGAATCTACTGCCAAGTATTCACCTACCTTTATCAAGAAATCAACCTAGGAGCTACCTGAAAATACCATGATAATGAACTAATAACATAATTGAGATGTAAAATGACAACAATGTCTTTTATGGGACAGAACTCTGCTATTACCTGGATGCAAAGCAAAGGTCTGCAAACATCTTTAATGGAATCTGAACTACTGGACTTAGAGTAGTAATCATCTACTGATTTGAAACCAAATGAAACTGCCACGTGTTATGAGGAACTCGCTCAGCAGTGATGATATATCATTATTTCTTGGTAAAGGAAAAAGCAGTTTTTTATGTAAATAAATAGTTACCACGAGTTAGTCCTTCATCAAACTCTCTGACAGTCTTGGCATTGGCAGCCAACGGAATATTATAATCACCACCAATGTCCTCAAAGAGTAAAGCATGCCTGCAATGTAGCATCAATGACTATTAAAATCAAGAAAAATTGCAGGAAGAAAAATCAATCTATTAAGGAAGTACTTCTTGAAAATTTTGCAGAGAGCTCTTGCAAGAGCTTTGTCATAAACATTATTGAAGCCCTTGTGGAAATCCTCATCTGCTATGACCAAATTGAAAGGATTGCACAATGACACAGCACCAGAAAGAGGGCAGGTATGAGATTCCTGCAAGTAGCACATAATGAGGATATTGATGAAATGCAGGCAGAAGCAAAATAAAGAATAAAACTGAACCCCTTTCAACTGCTCTAACCCCTTTCAACTGCAATAAAATCAAATAATAAACACTTCTAAGGGATGGAATAAAACTGAACCATGTTCGAGGACACAATAAAGGTTTTAGAATACATACAAGTTTGCTGTAGAAAAATGTCAATATGCAGCTCGTTACTTAGCGAGGTCAACTAAATATGATTGTCAGATGGATCTTCAATTCTTATAATTTCCCACTGAGAGAAAGATCCTAAAATTATGAAATCCTGTTTTGCTACCTGAAACCCTTGATTTAGGTCTCAAAGGCCTGACCTATTACCTTGTCACCTATGTCAGGCTTAGACCATGGAGTTACTATCCAGAATTGGTAGTGCATTAGGAATTAAGTGGAGTCATTGGCACTATTTGGAATCTATGGAGGAGAAAAGGAGGACAGCTACATGATTATCTTACCTGACCCAAATAGTGAACAAGAATGTTTGCGCCAAGAGACCAACCAACAGCATATAGATTAGCGTTGGGATACCGAGCACCAACATGTGCAACTACTTCACGCATGTCTCCTAAAAATGAAGCTGAATAGAACTGCATATCAGTGTTATGAAATAATTACAAACTTAGTTACGTTACAAGCATAACAAGTTTCAAAATTGCAACATGACAATCCAGATAAAACATGTAAAAAACAAAGCAATATTATGAAGAATTTTATACTCCAGTTCTTTGGCAAATGGAATCCAATGGTCCCAGTATTAGGTAACACTTCCCAACCACACAAGAATTTTATATTTCACTACTCTAGATTCATCAAGTTTTAACAGCTAATCATTAATTGTGAAAATGGGCATATCTAAAAGCTAAATGGGCTACTTAAGATGGTAAATCGAATCAGATATATTCAGGTTTGACCTGAAATGAATTCAAACTTCAATATACTGTAATTCAAAGTTTAGGGTAGCATAAAAAGATATTATTTTCAAGAACCAATATACAGTATTTGGCAAATGAGAACCAAAGTCCCAACATTAGGGAACACTTCCCAACCCCACAAGAATATAAATGTAACATCAAGTTTCAATGGCAAGGTTTGGAGACTAACGAAAATGAATCGAAAATATTGTCATCCCTTGTTGATTTCGCACATTATGTAAGGATTCCCCCAGAATTCTTGTACAGTCCATTACGGATTATTAACATTGCCTTATAGGCCAAGCCATAAATAAAATACAAAGTAATGCAATTCAAGGTTAGGGTACCACAAAGCTACATTATTTTAACGTAACAATACACTGACCTGAGGAGTAGTAACAGGGCTATGTCCACAACTCCTACTATTGAAGACAACAACTCTCCATCCCTTGCTTCTGGCTCTAACCAACATATGTCTCACATAAGAATCCTCACTACCTCCAGTCAAACCAGGCTGCAAATAATATCCATTGGAACTAGTAAAGCATCAATTTTCTTCAACTGGCTTTGATTTTCCTTCTATTTCTATATATTTTCTCGGCAACCAAACAGGGCATAAAGGAAGGGAAAAAAAGAAGAGAAAAGAAAAGTGACAAACCAGAAGAATGAGAAGAGGAGACTCGGGGGGCAAGCCGTGGTCATCGCCGGAGACCCAATCGAGGGCTACGGCGCCATTATCATTGGTACGGAGGCACTCGCGGCGGAGCCTGAGGTCGGGGACTGATCGGAGGAAAGCGGCGAAGATGGTCTCCACGTGGCGGTTCCACCCGACGAGAGGGAACGGGTTGTACGGTCGGGCCAGAGTCTTGAGCGCGGGCAGGAACGAACCACGCGCTCCGCCGGCGATCTCGAGCGACGGGTGCGGCGACGGAGGAGGCTCCTGATGGTGGTCCGGCATTGCTCCGGCGTGGTACAGGCGAGGGGCTTTCTGGAGGAGTGTGAAGTGGGCTACAGGGTTAGTATTATGTGGTGTGGAGCCTAAGAAAAAGGCTCTCGCCATGATTGGTTGGTTTGGGACTCGATTCTCGAATCTGGACAGTCTGTCCAGAGGAGGGCCAAAAAAAATAAATAACAAAAAATCTGGACAGTCCACTTTGCTACGTCACGAATATTTTTTGCGCCGTAGTCAGCAGTAAAATCTCTAGCTGAAGCAACGTTTATTATTATTAGTTATCAAGAAGGAGATGATCACGCGTAAACATAACGTACATACAGTAGGTAATTAACAGATTAAAATTATATTTTAAATAAAATTTAGATAAAATTTAATTTATTAATTAAATTATTTTATAGGAGAATTATACTTTATGGTGATATTAGACATTATTTGTGTTTTATGGTATTACTTTTATAAAAATCTTAAATACATCAAATTCAACTATATACAAATAAAAACTAATTGTAAAAAAAAAAAAAAAAAACCAACCCCTCAAGTTTGCTCAGAAAAACAAAAAAAAATCTTAAATGTTAACTTCTGCAAGAAAAAATACCAAACATTTTAAAATTTAATAAATTTGTAACCTCTATTTACATTTTGACCAATTTACCCCCAAAAAATTTCGAATCCATTACGCAGAATAAGTTGTTTTTGCTTCCAAACACTTGAAACATTTGCTAAAACCGTAAAAGACAAAAAAAAAAACAAATTATAATAAATGATACAGAGAAACTTAAAAGGGCGCTGCAGTTTCTGTAGGCAACGATTTAAAAGGGTCACTCATTGTGTTTCTCTTCCGTTCAACCTTTGAGGACTAAGAGAGTTCAGCAGCAGGGAGATCCTCCAAGCAAAGGGTGTTGCAGCTTGCCTTAGTCTCCGTCAGGAGAGTTCAAGGCTGATAACTTCGCTCTATATGCAAGTAAAGGCCGATTTCGTGTTTCGGTTTCGATTGAATACTCCTTAATTTTTTTTTTTCTTTTTTTGGTTATTTATGTGTTTTTTTAATTTTTTTTTTCATTTCTAATGATAATTAGACGACACCCATACTTGTGTGATTGTTGGAGTATATATTAGGGTTTAAACATTAATCGTATATGATTTATGGATTTTGAGATTTAGATTACAGCCTAGATATTTGATAAAATGCATATGTGATTTTTGGGTTCGGAATAAAAATTGTGATAAAATGCATATGTGATTTTTGGGTTTGGAATAAAAATTGTCATTTTGTGTATTTTTTTTCTTTCTAATTATTAAACACCACCCATTACTCATGTGATTGTTGGGGTTTCATATTGGTTTGTAAGCATTAGCTGTGTTCAAATCATAGAGTTTGAGATTTAGATTGCAGCAAACCAATTTCAACTCCAAAGTAGGTTACTTCCTAATCAATTATACGAGTAAACAATAGATTTTCACTCCATCATCGCCTCAACCTTCGTCTGAGATCACCCCATCTAACAGTGATTGAACCTTTATATATTTTTCACTTATGCGTTCTAAGAGGAAGACATAGGGACTCTTTAGTTTCTAACCACGCTATTATTTCATTTATTGTGTTATTCTTCTTCTCTATTTGTTTTTTTTTTTTATTTTTAGTTTCTTTTGATATATTTTATAATGTTTAGTGATGGGGATATGATATTCCAGGGTGGCTATACGTGTTTATCCAAGGGCAAAATCGTCTTTTCAAGCATAAATTGATCAAAATAAGGATTAAAGGCACAAATTTTGAGAATTTCAAAATGTGAGAGCATTTTTTTTTTTTTTTGCAGAAATGTAACCACAAGTTTTTTTTGGCAAAAAAATCAAATTTGAAAGATTTTTTTTTTCTGGCAGTTAACCCTACATTTAATTTCTTTTTAGATCACATAATAATTTTATGAAGACCGGTCTATTGCCACTTATATGTTCACTCTCACCACCTTTTTTTTCTAGTAGCTTTTTTATTGCCAAAAGAAACTTCGAACAAAATCACTTTTTAGTACATAAATTGTTTCCTGTGTCTTGAGTCTTTTTTACTTTTTTTTGAATAATTTTAATTTTTAAAAAAAGAATTCTTCATACCCCTCTTTTAAACATGAATTGTATTGAAGTTATTTAACTCTTAAATCCTAAATTGTTGTGTACGACCTAATTAAATTTATTTTTTATTATTATACAAGAGATATTTGAACCATACGAGTAAATGAGATGAAAGATTCAAAAGACAATACTAACAAAACAATGAATGCTTTTTTTTTTTTTTTTCCCTTTTCATTGTATACTATCATCGATATGGTGCGGTTATTGTTATAAGACAAACTGAGTACCTTTCACTCTATGGTCTATGCTTTTCCTTTTTCTTTTTTATCAATCTGTGGGCACTTTCCTTTTGCTGTAATAGCTTTGAGTGCCCTTATATATTGTACAATTGCTTAAACTGAGTACCCTTATATATATCACATAAAATATGTCATAATTTTGATATTGCCCTTATATATTGTACAATTGCTTAAACTGAGTACCCTTATATATATCACATAAAATATGTCATAATTTTGATATTTTATGACATGATAGTTCACATATTAGATTTAAATTAAGATGATTTGTGTATATATTAGACTTTAATGGACTCGCCGACACAAATTACCATCCACTCGTACCAAAAAAATCATATCAAACATTTCTTCCCTCTTTTTGTTTGGAATTGTGGGTTTGTATATGCTACGCCCTCCGACCTTTTTCCTAATAATGTATCGTTAAAGCCCCCATTATTGTATTGTTTTTCTTTTACCTTCCCAATCAAATAACTTAGCCACAAGCCCACAATTAAGTTCCCCACTGATAATCAAGCCATTTTGTTGCGGCGCATCACATTTTACACCTGATATTATGCCATTTTGTTATCGAATGCCACCTAATAAAATACATAAACTAAAGTTACCAACGGTTTTTCTGACTTGTTATTTGTTAACTGCCATTTTTAGCTATTTAACTTCTCTTTTGCACAGTGGCAAAGGATTGCCATCAAACAAAAGATTTTTCGAAAATAATAAATTAAACAAATGTTAGAAGTAATTGATTGGGTATAATAAGTGATCCTATAATTATTTCAACTGGTAAACCGACCATTTTGTAACTGTATTTTGAAAACGATATCTATTATAAAGATGCCAAAAATTCGGCTATTTTTACTATCCTATAAAACTTTATGTACTGACTTGTACGGTAATTCCTAATTAATTATTTTTTATTAAAAAAAAAACTCATGGACTCCATTATTTATTATTTATTTATTTTTTCCTCTTTGGCTTCATTCTGATTAAACGGCAGACTGGCAAAGACACCAGTACTGGAACTTGAATAACCGAATTGCAGAACCCATTAGAGAACGACAAAATGGATTAATTAATTAGCTAACTAAAACATAATAGCTCTAAACAAAGCTTTTTCCATATATATATATATATTTATTCAGAACCAAAAGAATGATCCGAAAACAGAACCAAAGTACCAAACCGACAATGCACTCCCTCTCTCGCCATGGAAGAAGAAGCTTCAAGCTCCAATAACAACAGCCTCCTTCCCCTTCTCCTTCTCCTTCTCCTTCTCCTTCTCTTTCTTCTCCTCCAAGTACTTCTCCTTCTCCTCCTCCGTCATGAACGCCGTCACCGGAAACGACTTCCCGATCCCCATGGGGGTCTTGAAGTATATCTTCTTCCTCGCCGGATCTTCGACGCTCATCTCCGAGATCGGGACCCACAAGAACACCTGCTTGCTCTTCACTCCCGTCATCCTCTTCATCCGGAGCCTCTCCACGTACGCGGTCACCTCCAGGCCGTAGCTCACCCGAGTGTTCGTCTTCTCGAAGAAGTGCTCGTACGGCGCCTTCTGCTTCATCCACACGAATCCGGTCTCCCTGACCCTCCCGCACTCTTCCAGATCCTTCAGCGGAAGAACCCCCTTCGGAAACCCTAGCTCCTCCAGGAGCTCGATCGATTTCTGGTAACACTCGTCGGCGCCGTACACGATCTCCGCTCCAGCGCGCTCGTCGTCGGCCATTTTTTTCGACTAATTGATGGCTTAATTAATTTTGATGATTGTTTTTGTGTTGGTGGATTCTGGGAATTTTGGGGATTAATAAAGGGGGTCGGGGGGAAAGAGTTGTAATTATGGTGGTTGTTGAGCTGAATTGGGGCTCTTGAAACGGTGGTTCAACTAATGGGGCTGGACACTTGAATGTACGGCAAGTGTCGGTGGTGTGTGATTGAGAAGTGAGAACTTTGATTCGATTTTCCTTTTTCACTGGGAAAAAGAAAATGAAATTTTCGTGGAAAGTTGGACGAGGAGTGTCTGGCGTGCACGATTTTACTCGCTATTTTTAATCGGAAAAACTGGAGAATTGTCTTACAAGAAATTGTTACAAAAAGCTCAACTTATAGACTTTCTTATCTACGATTTGATTTTGTTTAACCTAAAAAAATAATAATAATAATAATTGGACTATAGGATCGGTTTTTCTGAAATGGATGCTTTTTCATATGGTTCTCATGATCAAATCTGGTCTTGTTGTTTAGAATCTGAAACTAACGTGAATACATTGTTGTTTCTTTATCTCATATGCTTAATTCGACCCTAAATTTCTTTTCTTTTTTCTTGTGTTGTTTATAGTATGTGAAACCAAATTTCAGTTTCCCTGACTTGTTCTTTGCCACATTGTGGCGAGTGGGGCTTGAGCCACTGAACTTTTCTTTTTTTTTTTTTTTTCAATATTTGGGTGTGTGAGTGGTTTTTTTTTGCTAATTTTTTTTTTCCTGATTTGACCGCTGATCCATTAGATTTAATAAAGTGTATGAAATAATATACATTTTTAATTTTTTTTTTTTTTTTTACAATAAAAAATATGAATGCTAGACTGGTGCCATATATATTTATATATTTAAGAAAACAATTATAACGAAAAAAAATAATAATTAAACTTATAAGCCCCACTCAAAAAATTGTTAGCTACGGCCCACAAAACATAAATATATAACCAATTTTCATACGTTAGTTTAGATTTTGTTTTTTTTTTGCTCTTTTAAAATAAAGAGAAATTAAGCACATTAGTAATTCCCAAGTTTTGTTTTACGTTTCTAGCTGTTTTTATTTTACTTTTTCAAACATAACAAATTTAGTAATTTTCTTCCAAAAACAATTTTTTTTTTTAACTCAACCATATAAGTGTGACTAGTTTATATTAGTCTTTAACTTAATGGGTTAGATTTTGTAAACAAAAATCAACCAAATAGAGAAAAATTAGCGGTATATTTGTAACTTTGTAATAAAAAAAATGCTATTAATGAAAAAAATTTAAGAAAACTGCTAAAAGTGAAAAATAAAACTTGAGAACTGCTACATATGAAAGAACCCCAAAATTTAATTGATTATCCTTTAAAAAAAATAGCTTAGTAGAAAAAAGGGGTGTAAATTCATATCTGCCAGCCAATGTCACTTCAAGCCTCAAATTTAACCCAATTTATAAATAAACGTGAAAAAAAAAAATAGAGTAAGTGTCCGAGTTAAAAAGTGGAAACACTTCAACTTAGCTTCATTTTTTCTTCTATACTGAACATGTTTGACCCTTCAACTCTAGTGAGTAGTTCTTTGGATTAAAAAAAAATATCAATAATCTTTCAAAGCAAATGATTAACAGAATAAAAATATACATTTATATTAATTTTACTACTTGTTATTGCTATTACGAAAGAAGGAATTTTATTTTATAAATTTTGTTAACAATGTGATAACATATAATCAAATGATTTATCAACTGTAGAATACAATTTATTTTTTCATATTAAAAAAGATATCTTCATTTTTCTTTTTAGAGATCTTCAATGATCTTGATAACAAAGCTTTGTTAACATGCATACAAAGTTCTTAAAGCATGAATTTTTTTTTTTAAAATTACTAGTCCTTAAATAAATGCTAGATATTAATTTTTTTAATTTTTGTTAGTCTAAACCCCCATCGGTGAAACCGTCACTGCCCTTTGCTTAAGCCCCGAAGGTTATGTCAACTGAAAGTGATGATGATCCATAAGAATTGACTCTATTGGGATTTAAGAACTCAATATTGATTACCCTTTGCTTAGGAGACTTGATTCCAAAAATCATAACGATTTGAAACTCGGCAAAAATGCGTTATTCTTAGCAAAAATGCGTTATTCTTAAATCGCTTATTACGTAACCTTTTTTCTCGTGCAAAAGGGTTATTGTTATAAAATGTTCTTTCTATTTCTTTGGGTATTTTTACCTTCTTTGACATGAGTTCAAGAATATGAGAGGGCTATAAGTGAAAAGCCGAGTAACTTCCTCTTAAGACATTTTTCAACTTCTTAAAATATACGTGTTCATGGGAGATGGCCCAATCAGTTGTGTTAGTACAATTTTTCATCTAGGCACCAACGTGTGTTGCATGCGATGCCAAAATGGGATTCACACAGGTTTGATGTGGGCATCCACTAACATGGTTAGAGATTATGACCACTATCCAATGACGATTCTTTATTGGGGTGGCATTTGTACGGTGCCTGCCAAACAATTTTCGACGATCAAATTAGTAGTAGATCCGAAGACAAATCTATGAAAATCAGAAAGAAAATAAAAGTTTGGCAATATTAAGAAACTTATAGAAAATGTGCAGCAACTTACCATACCTCTTGGAAAGCAATATTATCGTAGTAGGGTTTGGTGGTCACTTTATATGCTCAGCAACACGCCATATGTCCGCATATATCTAGAGACACGTGTTTGCATACTACATCTTATAGTTCTTTTACTAAACTTTAGACACGTGTCCTTGTTCATCAATTTCTACCTATATTTGTGAATAGATAGTTATCGTTATTTTAATGGTTATTTGTGCAATTTTATATCTTTATATTTTACTTATTATTAACATTGATCTTTAAATTTTAAATTTGTTACAAGTATATATCTTGACACAAATTTAGAATATTTAATTTAGCAAGATAATTTAATAAACTTATTAGTAAATCAATTTTTATATAGTTTATTTTCAATATTTTAACCGATATCTTGATAAATTAAATATTTTAAATTAGTATCAAAGTATAAACTTATAACAATAAATCTAAGATCAATATTAATAATAATTAAAATATAATATATAATTTGAATAAAGTGTCAAAATACAAATTAATATCGTCCGTTTTTTAAATGATTGAGAAATGTTTGAGCCTCGTAAAAATAAAATAATAAATAAAAAATAATTAGAGACAATGGATGATAAGAAATGGATTGTTGATTGTGCTGAAGTTACATGTATTGTCTGACTATTCATTTATAGTAAGGAGAGAGATTAATATCCAAATGATGTCGACTAGGAAAGGACAGAATTCCCATAAAAATGATTTCAAGACAAAACAATGTCCACCATATTTTAGACATTTTCACGAAATTATCCTTATTTTAAAATCTCTACGTAGATATGAGGTGATATATTATTTTGGAGTATATATGAAATGTCTACAAATATCCGTAATATTTATAGAAATATCTATATAATGTCAAAAATGACTTTGATAAGGTATATAATTTGAATACGACATGATAACACAATCTAAATCTCACATGTTTAGTTAACATACTTGATACAAAATTGACAAAATTAATTAATCTTTTATAAAGAATATTATAAAATATTAAATAGAAAATATTTTTAATGAATTTTTTGTAAATAAAATGAAAAATAATGTATTAATGAACAAATTTACTGTAATAAAGTAAAATTAAAGTAAAAAAATTAAGTAAATAAATAATTATAATATTTAAAAGTATTGTGATATGTGACATTTTTATTAAATATGTAACCTATGGGTAACATGAAACCTGTATTATATAAATGAGTCAACATGAAATACCAGCCTTAGAAATGACCAAGGTTGTCATATTTGTCTCATCTTAATAGGAAAATGACCTTTAAAGTATTACAATGCTATTTTTGAGTTAATTGAGATAAGGAAAACTTACTTATTTATTACACGCGTTAAATATGTTGATTCAAAATTAATACTAAAATTAAATATGTCGCTTAAATTTGTTTATTTCGTATCGTTTTTTAGTATTATAATATGACATTAAAAATTATCAATCCTAAAAAAGAGGTAATCACTGAGATGAAAATAAAATGAAAAAACGACAATGATCTCATAGACGACATAGGTCCTGAAACAACAAATATACAAACAACAATAACTTCATAAATTAATTAATTTGCGAAAGAACTAATATAGTATTGAATTCATTTTTCTCCCAACAAATTATATAGCTCAAATCTCATTTTGGCCTTCTAACAAAAAAGGAAATCTCATCTTGGCTTTGGAATTAAACGTTCTACACTTTGCAGCATCATGTTTATGTCTCACTTTGAATAATTTTGTAATAAACGATGACCAAAATGGGAAGAAAAAAGGACAGTTGGGTCTGATACTAAAGTAATAGCATAATTCCAATACTAGCTGTAAAATATTTGACATAATTTAACCTTATTTTTAGCTTTAATGATAACCTAATTGAGACTTTTTTTTTTCCCCCTGTGAAATACTGAAATTTAGCATTGACATAGATGATAAAAATACCGGTTAGAAGTGCTTTGATTATGATATGGATAATAAAATGCGCATTAAAAATGGTATGAGTCCCAATTTGGTGCCTTAAACTTTACGTGAATTATTATTATTTTTTCTCAATTTCTTGTATAAAACGTCTGAGAGGACAAAAGCATTTATTATTCAAACTGAGAGGACAAAAACATTTATACATTTATATATATATATATATATATTATATATTTCATGATAGCTAAACGTGACACTTAAACATTACAAATCAAAATAAGGAAAACATAGTCCATCGATCAAGTATGTGACATACTGACATTTTAATAGTCGCGAACCAGAATGGAACTAGTACTTACCCCCAAAATTTTGAGTAATTGAAGCAGTGATTAATGCATTAAAGATGAGATAATTAAATTCCTAAAAGAATAAACGTTACACTTTAATTCTGGGACTTTATTTATTTATTTTAAAAAAGAAAGAAGGAAAAAAGGAAAAGGCATTTCGTGATTGCTTCATTTGATATAATACACATTTTCTGTTAGAAAAGACAGATCTCAGTTCCTCTCACCTCACCGGTCGTCGGGTGGAACCAACCCGCTCCGCAATCCAGACCTAAACTTCTGCAACAATGTCCTCCCACCCCGACGAACCACTCACCCAGAACGGAGTCCAACCCGACCCGAACCCAATTCATGAACCTGAGCCACAATCTGAACCGACTCCGGACCCGCAACCTGAACCGGAAGGTCCAGAACCGGTAACCGAGCCAGAACCAGTGACGGCTTCAGATCCCAACTCGGTCGACGGACCCAAAGAAGCCTCGATCCAATCCAATGACGACGCCCACGCCCACGCCCACGCTCACCCTCAGAGCTCACCCTCGGCAACCCAAGAGGTTGCGTATCCTGAGCTGCGTAAGGACCAGGGGAATCGAACGTTCACCATGAGAGAGTTGCTCAATGGACTCAAAACGGATCAGGGAAACGACGCCGCTTATGATACCTCCTCTCCTTACAGGTTTCGCTTCTCGATTTCCGCTCCAATTTCTAAATTTCCTTTACAGTGAGTCATTCTTGAAAGTTCGTTCTTTAGGGTTGAATCTTAGGGCATAGGATACCCAATAGACCAATTTAATGGAATTGATCAAATTACGTGCAAAAGACTGAATTTTTTTTCCGTCTTCATAATGTAAAACTTTATGATCCTGAAGAGTATGTTTTCTTAGAAGTTGTTTATTTGAGCTCGTTGCAGATCAGGGAAAAGGGTGTGGTGTAATGCATTTCTTTTGATACCAGGGTTTGGTGCTTTGAGAACAAAAAAGCTCTCTGAAATGACTAAGTTCCTATTTTTCGGGGCTAAACTCTTATAGTGTTGTCCATATTGCCATTAATCCAAGCCCCTGAGCTTGATCTTGTTGGTGTGTTGGAAGAGTTGGAATTGACAAACCAATATAAAAAAAGAAAAAAATTACGATGATATTCGCGGTACAAAAGAAAATATTATGCCTTTTTTTCTGAATACGTATTGATCTGCCTGTTCATTTGAATTTGGCAGTCAGGAAACCCCTCATCAAGAAAACACAGACCAGAACAATGCTGCAATGGATTTGATTAATAGTGTCACAGGTGCTGATGAGGAAGGTCGTTCTCGACAAAGAGTTCTTACATTTGCTGCCAAGAGGTATTGTTGTTCTCATTTTGGCTCATAAGGTTAAAAGTTTAACATTTGCTGGTACATCAAATAACATATTTTCTCATGAGACAGTATTTGCGCTACAATAGGCTTACACTGGAAATTTGTTTTTATAGACAGTACATTGATTTCTATAGGAAGAAAGAGTCCATTGATTTCTATAGGAAGAAAGAGTCCATTGATTTCTATAGGAAGAAAGAGTCCATTGATTTCTATAGGAAGAAAGAGTCTAACCTTCAACTCCTCACCTTTCCCTTCACATTTTTATTTTTAGGTTTTCACTCCTGAGTTTTTGAAGTTATAATCTCCAAAAAAATTTGCAGGTATGCTAGTGCAATAGAGAGAAATCCAGAAGATTATGATGCACTATACAACTGGGCTTTGGTTCTTCAGGTCTGAGTATTTTCTTTGTTCAGTTCCTGTATGTTTAGATTTACTTTTTCTCTTATTCTGCGAAAGTGAATGAAATAGTTTTGTATTATAATTTCATTTTATTTATGACCGTGACATTTCTTAAGATCTTTCATTTTTGGTGGCATGTGATAATAAGCAGAGGTATTTTCTTATATATGTTGGTTAAGATTTTTCATGCTCTGCCTTTTTTCTTGAAGAATATTGGACATTCTGCTTAAAATATGTGACATGAAATGGCCTTAGACTACATTAATATGTTATAATTTTTCCTCTGGTTCTTATCTGAGTTTTTTATTGATTTATTTTAAGTATTATAGCCATTATTATTTTTATCTTTTCCCCCTCTGTAAGGTCTATTAGATACTTCAGTTTCTTTTATAATATGCTGTGATTAAGAAGTCTGTGGGAACTGTTTAAAAACAAAAAGAAAAAAAAAATTGCTTTGTTTACAAAATGCTCAATTGTTATGCAGGAAAGTGCAGATAATGTTAGTCCAGAATCTACTTCCCCTTCAAAAGATGCTTTGCTTGAGGAAGCTTGCAGAAAATATGATGAAGCTACCCGCCTTTGCCCTACACTTCACGATGTATGTTCACATGTCCTTTTCTTCCATTATCCTTTCAAATAACTGATGAAGTCAGTGGTTGTATGTAACAGTCAAACTAAGTTTAACTTGATGTGTTGTATTGCTGGTTCAGGCTTTCTATAATTGGGCTATAGCAATCTCTGATAGAGCTAAAATGCGTGGCCGTACGAAGGAGGCTGAAGAATTATGGAAGCAGGTTTGACTATAATTTCTCACTTTTGTACCAAGTCATTTTACCTTTTCACTTCTGTTTTTGATCTTTAGGAAGTCGTTAAGGAAAATGTACTTGCAGGTCATGACATTTCATGACATTTTTTCTTTCTTAATTTCTTTTTGCAGGCTACAAAAAACTACGAAAAAGCTGTCCAGCTCAACTGGAACAGTCCACAGGTATGACCAAAGAAATGGTTTAGTTGGGCATATGCCCGCATCTTGCCATCCCTTATGAAGTGCGAATACAACTTCTTTAATGCCTTTTCTTTCTTATTTATTATTTATTTTTGATCTTCATAGCTTCCTAACTTATTTAATTTCTCATAAACTCTTCTGTTTTCTTTGTATCAACTATTATGAACTATAAAGTGAACTTATTTCATATTTGCATATTGTTTCCTTGATAGTCTAGTATTGTTGACTATACCTGATATTCATTGCAGGCACTCAACAACTGGGGGCTTGCTCTGCAGGTATGTTTGGTTACAGGTGCTTTTCCTTCAAAGCAAATTCTTTTTCGTTTATTTTTATTATTATTTTTTTATTTTTTCCTTTTTCTGTTCTTTTTTCTTCTCCCGTATTATCTAAATCTTATTAAAATTTCCCTTGTCTTGAGTTTGTCTGTGGAGGTTTTACTTTGTAAATTCTGCGGTGCTCTCTGCATGTATTTGTTTTTGGTGTTTAGAATGATATATATCTTTTTATTGAATTAACAAACTCCAGGAACTGAGTGCAATTGTGCCTGCACGAGAAAAGCAAACAATTGTTAGAACTGCAATTAGTAAGGTACAGCACTTTTTAAGGCGTCAGTGTGATTGGATGAATGCATATACGGCAACCATTTCTTATTATCTTCTATTCTTATGTCTGTAGGAAGAATTAATATCTGTATCATTTCCTTCTATAATACATTTAATCTCTCCTCTATTGCAGTTCCGTGCGGCTATTCAATTGCAGTTTGATTTCCATCGGGCAATTTACAACCTTGGAACTGTTCTGGTTAGTTTTTTACTTGCAAATTTTGTATGGCATGAATACTATTTTCACAGTTCTTTTAAAGTAAATAAGAAAACCTAGATTTTCTTTACTTATTCACCTATGTTATCTGAGAGAAGTATAATTTCTAACTTTCATTGTTCTAATTTCCAGTATGGATTAGCAGAGGACACTCTAAGGACTGGGGGATCTGGCAATCCCAAAGACGTTTCCCCTAATGAGTTGTACAGCCAATCTGCTATCTACATTGCAGCTGCTCATGCTTTGAAACCAAATTACAGTGTAAGTACCATAAGACTCCTTTTCATTCAATATTCTTTCTTAATTTCACAACCCGATAGGTTTTATCTATCAAGATTGCAAGTACCTGTTTTGCATTTAAAAAAGAAAATATCATCTTTTCCACATAATGAAGTTTCGTAGTCAAACTTGATGAACCTAGTCAAATCTGGCCACATCTCCTTCTGAAATCCTGAATGAATAACAATTATTTCAAATAGAGTTTTCTTGGCTTCTTCCTGTATCTTATGTTTTTTCCTTTTTTTTTTTTTGGCTAAGTTCTTGTCCTGGTTTTTGTATACAGGTCTACAGCAGTGCCTTGCGGCTGGTTCGATCCATGGTAATTACTTTGCCAGAAACCTCTTCTGTAGTCTAATCTTTAGAACCTGTGTATTCTTTCAATTATTAATTTTCATCTAGTATTAATTTTTGGTCAGTTATAAAACCTTTATCTAGATATTACATAAGGATAAGGCATGAATATGGATATTTCACAATAACTTACTAGAAGAAGCAATCTCATTTCTCCTGATGTATATAAATCATTTATCTGGAAAAGTAATTCTAAAATGATGCGCTCTTCTTTTTCTTCAGTCTCCTTAGTGAAGTTTTGTGGTCAATTCTTCTTTTTATGGGTATAATTATCTTGAGTTGAATGGTTAATTAATTTAGGCCAGATGTTTCAGTGGTCATGTGGCTTCACGTGTCAATGTTTATATTCTCGTTTGGGTGATAAAGCTGCAAAACTAAATTGTTTTACAGCTTCCCTTACCGTATCTTAAAGTTGGGTATCTAACTGCACCACCTGCGGGGAAACCAGTTGCACCTCATAATGAATGGAAACACTCACAATTTGTTTTGAACCACGAAGGGCTTCAACAGGTAGAGTATGATAGCATTCAATGGTGTATGTTATTGTGCTAATGCAGTATAACATTTTCCTTTAGTGCAAATGCATTTTCCCTTTCTATTTTTCTTTCTTTTGTTGGATTGTTGTTCCTGCTTTACTTTTATTTTTATTTTCCTGTTCTTCCTCATCAGATTAGCAGAGGTGATCAAGTATCACCCCCAGGCCTCTCTGGTAGATCAGGAGATGCAGCGAAGATGGACAAGAGAGCTATCAAAGTTGACGTTCCAGATATCGTTTCTGTATCAGCATGTGCTGATCTGACCTTACCACCTGGTGCAGGTCTCTGTATTGATACAGTTCATGGAACCATCTTTTTGGTAAGAATTAGTTGCTGCAATAAAGTTTCTACTTCAGTGTCCTTACATACAGATTGATTTCCTTTGTATTAGTGCATTACTAGTATCAGAGTCGCTGGCAGTAGATTGTATTTCCTATTCATCTTCCTACCTAATAATATCTTGTTTTACTGGTGAAGCATGTAAATTTCATGCAGAAACTTGCTTTTGAGGAATCTGAACAATACAGTGCTGCTGACCTTTTATGTGTCCATAGCCAATATTTTGTTAAGCTGGCAGGTTTTATTACGAATTTGAGTGAAACCATACTTTACCTGTTAAGAGAAAAAAAGATTTAACGCAAATCTTTAAGATAAACTTAGTAATTTTTTTCCTTTGCCATTTCGATCTTGGTAGCATTCCTCTGGATTGTAAACCAATTTCTTTTTTGCCCAAATTTGACAGTTTGTATGATGATTAGCTGTCTTTGAATCCCTCGTCTACTATTCAACAAATCATTTAAGTATGATTAGCTCATCTTAAATGCTGGAAAAGTTTCCTGACTGATGTTCTGATTTATTTATTATTATTATTATTTTTTTTACACTCTTTGATCCTTCAGGTTGCTGACTCTTGGGAATCCCTTGATGGATGGCTCGATGCAATCCGTCTAGTTTATACAATCTATGCACGAAATAAGAGTGATGTTCTAGCAGGTATTATAGCATGACTTTGTTGAGTCGATGTACAATAATGTGGAATTGAGATTGCTTTCTCTTAGAGGTGTTTGTATATTACACAAATTTTGAGATGGCGTGTTAATTTTGTTGGCGCTCAACTGTCAATTTATTTCTTCAATTATTTAGATGGTTGTTTCTTATACATTTCATTGCCACGATTTCATTTAGACTTGGAATTCAATAAATTGAGTCTTCGAAGGAAGCCAAGTTTGAATTTTCTATTATAGCTTGGAAATAGTTTAGTATTAAAAGATAGTTGTTCGTTTCTCAAGGCTCGAGGGTATATTGACTAACCATTATACCTGATGGGTGTTTTTGGTTTAGGGTATACCCAATTCTGATGAAGGGTTGTCGCTAGCATGGTTCATGGACAGACACGTGAAACTCATCCTATTATGGGCTTAGTTGATGAATGAGCTGATCTAGTAGTACAACGAAATGTCGTTTCCAGTTCGAATTTTAGCCTAAAACATTTCGCAACTGAAATGATTCTAGCGAGGGAAAAAAAAAAAAAAAGCTCATCTCTCTACTTTCTGTCATTTCCATTGGCATCAATTCGTGTAGAGTCACCAATGATAACTAAGCTTATCACATCACGGAAGAATTAGAATCGGAAACATTATTCAAAAATTAAACTAGCTAGCCAGAGTAGAAGAAGTTGACAAGACATTTAACGAAAAAAGAAAAGAACCTTATTGTTATTGGATCTAAATTAATCTAGTCACATCCACAAAAGTAGTGCAAAAAGCCTATTGTACCCAAAAATCCCTCGTTTGTTACTTTTTGACCCCAACAGAGGGGAATCTAGAAAATTACGGGTTTATAGAATGTGATTAAATTTTGAGTCTAATTTTAATAAATATATTCTGTGATAAAATTTTATATACTAAATAAGATTAAAATTAATAGATAAACATGTAAATATATTTATATATTTATCTGTCAAATATAAAAATATATATACTTAAATATTTAATTATAAAATTTTAAAATAGACATTCATTTAATCAAATTTAAAATTCCGATCATCCACTTAAATTTTTCAAAATTACTATTGAATTTTAACATTAATAGGGCCCAATAATTTTGGTTAAAGCAAAGCCCATTTAGAATGTGATTCTACGAGCCCAAAAACTTCATACAGATAGGGGGCTTGATCTTGGCCAAGGCGAGAACCGAAGCGGGAAGAATCCACATCCCTTCTCCACAGATCAACCCCGACGCCACCGCGGGAACCATCACCTCTGCCCTCTTCGCATCCACCTTCTGCCACACGAACACCACCAGCGTCCCCACGCACATGTCGATGGCGAAGTAAGCCCCGACCAGGAACGGAACTCCCATCACCATCGGCATCGGCATCCACCTCCCGATCCTCCTCGGCCCCAGATCCCTCACCATGTTCACCCCCACGGCGAACCCAAAAAAACCCAAACAGAGCTCGAGGCAGTGGCGTGGCAGGGCCGAGAACCCCTGGACCCCCAGGATGGCCATGTTGCGGTAGATGAGGGCGTAGGGGGCCTTGAATTCGCCCCTGGGGTTCCCCACATCGAAGGCCTTGTAGAAGAGGAAGAAGCTCAGAGGAGCGATCACGCAGCCGAGGGCGGTCCCGATGACCTGGCTGGCGAACATGGCCCGCGGCGACGCGAACGTGAGGTGCCCTGTCTTGAAGTCCTGCATCAGGATGCAGGCCACGGAGACGACCGACTTGATCAGGCCGCAGCCGGCGAGGGCGGCGACGACCCCGTTTTGCTTGCCGGAGAGGGCGGCGAGGACGAAGAGGGCGATCTTGCCGTAGTTGTAGGCCATGTTGATGTCGGTGAGGCCGGCGCCGTAGGCGTTGCAGAAGGCCAAGGACGGGGCGATGACGTAGCAGACGACGACGTAGTACCACTTGAGCTGTGGGAACATGATTGGGATCACGATGATGGAGATCGTGGAGAAGACTGCGTAGCCTGTTACCGCGAGCCATAGCGGAATCGTTTCGCCGAGGAAGATCCGGTTTTGCTTCTCCTCAATTGGCTTCCCTTTCGTTTCTAGAGAAGAAGAATATGAAATTTAAGCTCGCTCGATCGTAACAGAATGAATGAATGCATGACATTGCAAAACTTATACGTTAAGAAAGGTTTACTATTACGTAACAAGTTAACTAGTAAACTAGGTTTAAAGTGAGTTAAATTATTACACCTAGTCAGGCTCATGGCCTGCTCCCTTGAGTCTCTGGTTCGATTTGTATTGGAGACCGATATGTTTAGCAATATGCCAGAGTTTTCTCTGTCTTACAACTTGTTAAGTTATTGAGAGAACAAACCATGAGGAAATTAGGCTCCAAATTTTCAATTAGATTGAAGTTTTGTATACTGACTGGATAAGTATGATGAAACTGTCATATTTCAAGATGCAATTAATTACTATATGAAAAACAAAATTTTCGAACTGCTGTTTAGGAAGGTTTTCCAGCAATTTAATACCAAAATCATGTATATATGTAATAATTTTGCATAACTGACTCAAAAATGTCGGGAAAGAATGGGATCAATTAAGTTTCGTATTTTTGTTGTGACATGATGTGGTAGTTATGTTGCATTTTTGTATGTGCATCATGTGACAGATATGTAAAGAAATTGCACACAGACCGTGATATATAGGATTTTTCTAACGTGTAAGACTGGTAAGTTGATAACAAATCAGTTGTTGTAATGATTGACGATAAATAACATTAATTAGGAAACTAGAAAGTTCTAATGTTGTTGATGTTACCTGTGTTGTTCTTGTTTTTCAGTCTGTCATGGATGTTGATGATTGTGGAAGCAAGTATCTTGACGAAATTGTAAAGCCCATCACCTAGGATCAAGGCTACAGACAAAAAAGCCTGCCAAGAAAAGTAAAGCTCTTTATTACATATTTAACAGTGAGTGAGTTTCCCGGGAAAATGTGTGATGCATAGAAAATATTGGGAGCCATTTGAGAAAGTGAAACCTTGTAACCATATAGACTTTTCATGTCACTTTCACTTAAACTTTCAGGGAACCATTCTCCTTTAAGTCGACCAATAAGTGGCCACATTACTCCATAAGAGAGCACAGCTCCAAGAAGCAAAGATAAGTTGACTAAGTGGGAACATATCATCCCTGCTCCCACAAAAGTTGTGCTGAAATCAAAGTAAAATCTGGAAAAACAAAGGAAGATGTAATCCATTAGTTAACAAAAACATTAAAGAATGAAATGACAAGAAAAACAAGACAAAAATGGGAAGGAGATCCTACTTAATTATTTATCATCACATCATCTAATTAAAATAATTTGGATTCATAAAGAAAATATGATTTGTTAGTAGGTTTCTCTAGTCTTAAAAGTAAAGTCCGAAGAATTTGTTAGATGGACAGATTACAATACGAAAATAGACAAACAATCTACGCCCATAAAAAATCACGGTTTTATGTGCAATATTGCATAAAAGAAGACCTACGTGTTCTTCCAAGCCTGTAATCCAAAAGTGGGGAACTGTGAGAACCCACATTCTTCCTCATTTGCACTATAGAACCACTTGAAAAGTCCCCATACGAAACTGAATGAAAAATACTTCGAGAAACCTCGCACTTGCTCCCTGATGATTAAATTGATCATTAGTTTAAATTGTAATATGATCTTTCTTAAATATATATATATATATATATATATATATATATATATATATATATATATATACTGGAAAGGTCTTAAGTACATATTTGGTTCGGAAAAAGAGCCTAAAAGATAAAAATAATGTGTACTTGGCCATTTTATCCCCACGAGTATGGAAACCATTGATGAGAACCGCAGTTGCCAAGCCACTTGGGTAAGTCAACTTTAGATCCACTATCATGACCTGAAGAACAATTATTAATTAAAATCATGTACATAACTTTACTGTATATCTCCAAAGGTAACAAAATTAAATTGTTTTCTATTCCACACTAAAGAAGGGACGTAACTTTCCAAAATGATAGTACAGGTTGTGAGTTTGCCTGTTAGACTTTTGTCTTCTAACTACTTTATTTCTCAAACAAAAAATATATAATATTTAATGTGACAACTCCTAACTTTACTCTGGAATTTCAGTAAGAAATTATTTCTCTCCATACTGACTTTGCCTTTTGGAATTTCATAAGAACCAAAAGATTAAAATAGCCAAATAAAAGAGAAACAAAAGCATCATATTAAACTAATAGTCAGGTCTTCATGGACAATATGCTGACGTACACATCTTGAAATTCTTAAGGACAAAACGTGTAAATAGCTAGCTAGTTTTGTAATTTTTATTTTGTACTTAAAAAAAAAGAAGATTAGTACATACTAGTTGAAAATTACCTTTCTGAGAGGAATTAATACAAAGAGACCAACAAAGCAAACCAAGAAAAGAAAAGCAGTCATCCAACCAAAACCAGGTTCCTTGGTACTACTCAGAGAGTTTCCTTCATTGTGTTCGCCTGACAACTCATAAGTCTTCCTGTTTAATCCCAATAGATATGATGCAAATCCCCCTTAAATCCATACATAAGACAAAAATGGAATTTGCGTTAAAATATATCACTCTGACCGAACTACAAAAGAAAATGAGTATAAGAAGAAGAAAACTTGAAAAGAGATCAAGTGAACGAAAAAACGACAATCGTTTTGGCTACATGGAACTCAATTATTACCTCCAACGGCGATGCTATAACAGGCAACTGAACAAGTTTGAATAATGGTGTTCTCTTGGCGAGTGAAGGGCTTTGCTTGGTAACCAAGGCGTTGAACCACTTTTGTCCATGTCCTTATGAACACAAAGGCGAGGAGAGCCGCCGACACGTTGAAATGAGGAACAATACCAGTTGTGAGGTTTAGCTTCATGGCTATGATACTGTAGATTGTTCCAATCACAACACTTGCTATGATTCCTCTAGCTGTTATCTGCTTTGTCCATGGTTCATGAGTTCCTAGCTCGCTCCCTGAGTTTTTGTCTGTGTTTTCTTCCAAGTCCTCATGATCTCTTTCATCAATCTCTTTCTTTTCTATTGCTTGATTTTCCATCTTCTGAGATATATATATATATATATAAATATATATATATATGTAAGTATTATGTTATGCTGCATAACATTAAGAAAAGCTTAGCAAGGTCTTTGATTTCAACTTCATATACGAGAGAAACCATTATAAATGTGTTTATTTAAGAAATCCTTGCATGTAAACTCACCTTGGAGTTGTCAATAATAGTGGATTGCCTTGTAATGAGTTGATATCTACTCTGCTGATGATTGACAAAGACCCTTTTTGGCAGAAAAACAGAACAGTCTGAACAACCTTGGTCTTATTTTTTTCTGCCTTACACAATATCGAAGACCAAAACTCAAAAGTAACAAATATATATGTCCTACATATTATTCCTATCTTTACCAGTCTAAAAGTTCACAGAACTGATATAATAACACTGATCACTGAAAACCAAACCTAAAAAGTTCGAAATATCTACAAGCATGGTCTGTTTTTATTTCAAGGCAATACCAAAAAGTGACTAATAAATAAGATTTTCTCAAGCGATGGAAGGCAAAACTAGGCAAAAAGTGTTTTGATCAATGTGCAGGTATAACAATGGCACACTAATATATTTATAGCAATTATTGATATAGCAATTGAAGCCTTCTACACTACTAAGTTCACAAGGCATTGGCTAATTGACTTGTCTGACCCTTATCATTGGCTTTTCTCTTTTTCATTTTGAAGGGGTGGTTATGATAATATTTTGGTGGGGGATAGATATTCTCTTAGAAAGTGCTTCAAATTCGACCATTGGAAATTTGCAGGTTGCAACCAGGCATGTGGGTCCAAATCTCTATCAAGCCACATTGAGTAGAAAATGGTCGATGCAGAAAAAAACGTTGTTATATCTATAGTAAAATGTCCACAAAAGTCAAGCGGGCTCCCTTCTCTCTCTTTGGATGATAAGTAATAACACTCATAGAGCCCCAAAAATCGTTTCAGCAAAGCTAGTTCCACTCATTGTTTTAAAACCCAATTGCCCCAAAAAACATTAAAAATAAAAAAAAGAAGGCACCCATTTGTCTTATAACTCGTCCAGTTCACAATTTGATTCTTATTCTAAAAAAGCGTTACGTTGTCACAGAAACCAAATAGTAAGTAGCAACAGCATACAGTACAAAACCTATGATTTAGGTAACTAGGTTTCGAATACTATAATTTTTTTATAAAAAAATGCATACTAATATTACCCGATTAATTCAAATAGCTTTGCTGTTGATAACGTTTCTCTTAAATCAAATGTTATTGATCCATATTATAACCTTAATGCCATAGTTACATATCTTTGCTTTCATATTTATCTATGTATAACCGGTACAAAAATTTTGGATATTCTTAAAAATAAAATAGGTCAGTAACTCATTAATCACAGAAAATGAGACGCAACTTCAACCATTACCAAAGAGGAAGCAAACAAATTCAGTTACGGGCATATATATATATATATAGTATTAATAGAAGCGTGGATGGGCATTGGAACCGAGCCGTTCCTCTTCCCATCCTTCTTCATTAGCTTATTTTTTTTTAATTTTTAAGTTTAATTTGTAAATTACTACGCGTGGATTTATCTTTGTACATAGAGTAGATTGTTTTAAGTCCCATTGTCATATAGCTACACGTGGAATGGAGCAATTTTTTGCTAAAATACGGACTCTTTTTCTTTAACTTTAGATTTTTACGGTTTATATAGTTTTTCTAAACTTTTTTGACTGATTTGATGCGCTGAGAACTGTTGGCGTCAGATCAGCCTATTTTTTTTTTAATTATTTATTTATATGCCTTTTGAAATTTTTTTGTCTTTTTTACTGTTTTTTTTTTTTTGGGTTTCTTGTTTCTTTTTTTTTTGGAATTAATAACTTTTAGTAATTTTCTTTTTATTATTATTTTTAGCGGCTTTGTTTCCCATTTATTTTGTTTTTTTCCTCCCACAATTTATAAATTTTTTTTTCTTTTTTTCTTTATTATTTTTTTTCTCCCACCGTTCATTTTTTAATTAAACTTCTTTAGAATGCTTACGGGTCCCATTGCCACATGTTCCTATTACCTATTTAATATTTTTTAATATAACCTATTTAACATTTGAGTACTCTATGCACTGCAATTTTTTTTAATTACTATTTTAACTATGTATATGGTATGAAACATTTCATTTTTTCTCCTTATGATCAAGCATCAACCACCATTTTTCTCTTTTTTTTTTATCATTTTTATATTTATATTTATTCACTATCTTTTTTCTTTGAAACTTATTTATTCATTATCTATGATCAATGCTTTGTTTTCTTTTTTTCTTGTCAGATTATTTAATAAATATAAACTATCATTATGTGCGATAATAGTCTCCACTTCACTCTATAAATCAAATCAAATTATTTTATTCTTTTGGATTTTTTTAACTATTATTATTTTTTCTAGAATTTTTTTTAAATGATGCATCATTAAGTGAAAGTAGACTTGTTATTGTCTTTTTTTCTTTTTAATGAAAAAGAGTGATATTTCTTCCACAGAAAAAAAAAACAGAATATTTCTCCTAAAAGTATAGAATATCTAAAATATTGTTCTTAAAAAAGGTTTCATATCAAATTAATTAGATTTCTGAATATTGTTAATTTACAAAATAACGGTGTACGTGCCTAAGACACTTACCCTAAAACTAGTGTTTATATATATATATATATGACCAATAACTACTGCCGGTCATTGTGATTGTGGGTATGGATGAGGACCCTTTCTCTTGCAAAAGCAATGGTCGTGAGCTTGGCACAGGCAAGACTCAAAATTGTCAGCTTATGGTTTTTTCTGGAATATGCACTATGAGATAGCATGTGATTTTGACCCCAGCTTATAAATGCTTATTCTGAGATGACCTTCCTTTGTTGTAATTAATAGTGATATTTTGACACTGAAAGATAGTAACTCATTATCACTGAAAACTTGTAACCCATCCAAAAGTTTCAATTTATAACCATAAACTTCAATTATTTCCAGCGAGAAATTCTTAGACATATATGATACGAAAAAATGCCTATCATTAGTAAATATTTATTGAATCGTTGAATTTTATCGGATTCAATTATATGCGTTTAGATTTGTCCACATGTTTGATTTTATTCAGTATAATAATTAAAAAAAAAAAAACACCTTACTTGTAGTGAATGTTATTAAACTAATAAAATTATCATTTTCTATCAGATCCTTCGTATGTGTCAGTAATTTTTTTCTACGTGCTTAATTGATTCTTATATAATTTTTTATTAAACTAATAAAATTATCATTTTCTATCAGATCCTTCGTATGTGTCAGTAATTTTTTTCTACGTGCTTAATTGATTCTTATATAATTTTNGTAGGTATTTTTTTTTAACCGTTGGATCACCATCTAATGGTGATCCAATGACTATAATGAAGTGCATGAAAGGACGTGCATACTAAATTTTTTACAATAAAAATATGCATGCTAAATTTTCATTGGCCAAATTGATACCTATGCATAGGTAAAAAAAAAAATACCTACTAAATTTGTGCCCATATATATATATACTCTCTTTTTCTTCTTTGCTTATTTTTCACAAGTTTTTAACTATTATATTGCAAATAAGTATATATTCATAGCTAGTTAATTACCAAGGAAATAAGAATAATTGTTAGCAACTTTAAGATGAATATTTCATCAGTAACCCCAACCAAAATAATCTTGTTTTTCTCTTTTTGAAAGATTAGTTGAAAAACCCCACTTGAATTTCATTGGTACACTACACAGTGATGGAACATTAATGCTAAGACTAGTATTGAGAGTTCATGATGGACCCATAAGAATTTTCAAACTTGTTTTCATGTTCTTAGGAAGATATGGTCATTAAAAAGTTTCAAAATATAATAATAATAATAATAATAATAATAATAACAATACCAAAAAATTGCACGCAAATGTGTCAACTTATGTATAGAATGATCCCCACTCCACTACTGGCTGGTCTTAGTGATGTAAACTCTCTGAAAAAAAAAGGTTAGATGCGAAGTTAAAGATCATAGATCTTATATAACCTTTTTGTGGCCATGTGGGTTCCAACCCATCAGTATCTTGTATTGCTTTTTTAGATAAATTTTATTAGCTTTGGGGAAATATATAATACACACAATATGGCTTTTCTTACAATAATTAATATCAAGTATAGAAACCAAACATTTTTACAAAATAGTAATAAGAATTCAATTAAACCTCCTTGTGATCTGTATATTGATCAAGTTTATTATTATTTTTTTTTAAAAAAAGGATAGTACTTGTAAAAAGTCAAACTTCTTTACCGAAATGGACACTGAGAGTTGTCCTCTTCAGCTTCTGATCCATTCCCCATGCTTATGGTACTATAGAAATCAAAAGGCATGAATTAGAAGAATATGTGTACAAAGGGTCTTCTTCGTAGACTCGAAATAAAATCAATAAATAATAAAAGATAAAAAGGCCCCTTCCACTCAAATTACATATAGAGGCTGTTTGGTACAAAATAATTTTTAAGTAGAAATGAGTATTTCAATACTTTTCCACGCTTGATACCATTTTAATACACAGTAAAGTAATTATCTCGGGAATCAAATTTTTTTAAGTGAAATCATCTTAAAGTTGTTAAAATATGTGGATTTTAAATAACTCTCCGTCTAAAATTCACCCTAAAATACGAAACTAAAAAAGTACAACATCCCAAGAATCATAACAAATTATTTTATTTGATGCTAACAAATTTTATTATTTTATAAATAATTTAATTTTATAATTATTTTTTAAGTTTAATTTTAAGCACATTCTCATGCACAACCAAATACAAATATCTAATATTCCAAGAATCATAAACAAAATTACTGTCTGCAGCCAAACACGACTATTTTGAATATCAAATATTTATATCATTATCTTTCAACGTTCCCAAAAATTTGGATTACTTTCTACCACGGCACAATAATTATTTCATGTAACGACTCTTACTGTTGCTTTCCAGGAATTTTTAGGGCCCTGCGGATAGATATGGGAATGGGATTGCAAAGTCAATGGATATATGGATCACTCAACTTCAAAAACAATAAAATTTGCAATTGATGATTACCTCTAAACTCTGACTTTGTTGTATCTATATGCATCGCTAGTATATATTACTACAGAATGTTTTGGCTTGACAAATATAAAACGACACGACACTCGCACACTGTCAATGCTCATGGTGCTTATAAAAGGACAAACAACTACTTGAATCGTGATTGGACATGAGTCGGGAGTAATTAAAGAGCTATCTCACTTACAAGAATAAAACTTAAATGGCATGATCAATCTGATGATAACCACACCATTGATTATCTATAGTTTAACTTTGAGATTAGTTGATGTGTTCAACTTTGAGATAAGTTATGTGTTCTGAAGTGTAAAGTCATGCTAATGAATGTGTTGGTGTATTTTTTTTTTTTTAATATAAAAGTTGGCGAATGTCTCTGGTATTATTCTTCTTAGCAATCAACATACTCCTGACACTTTTTTGGAGATTGGATTATTGGAGACCAAAGCCATAAACAATCTACGTCATTCAATAACAAAGTTAGCATCTTAATTTTGAATAAAGACAGCATCTTTTTTTAGACTAATAAAAGTAATTTGTCTCATGATTTACTTTTGGACCAAGTTAACTAAGTAAATTTTTTTTTTTAAAAGTAGAGCTTAACTAATGACAGTTATTTATTTCAAATTAAAAGAAGATACTTACGACTACTTAATTTCTACCCTATCCCATTAGAGATAATAGATTTTCATGCCTACTTCTGATGTGACTCAAACCTATGACTGAGATTTTAAATAATGAGTACTCTTACCACTTGAGCAAACTTATTTCGTCCTAAGTAAAATAAATTTTGATATCAAGCGCAATAATCTTTTGTCTAATTATTATTATCATTTAAGTCACTCGTGCACTATTCTGAGTCGTATGACATTTGAAAGGAATAAAAAAACAAAAAATTTATGTGAAATTGTTAATAATTTCCATTCATTTGCAACACATAGGGCATGTTTAATAATCTGCAATAGTTAAAAAAAAAAAAAAGAAATGCTATGACTGTCACAACCTAAAACCCGAGTTAGTGGCAGAAGGGAGAATTTTTAAAGGATGAGAAATTTCTTGATTTATTTGAAAAACATCTAAAAAGTTTTAATTTTATAAAACAGTCCATTTTAGATAAAATATTTAGAATTCTATCCCGTAAATCTCTCCCACAATTTATATGCACCATTAAACATAGATTGAATAAACACCGAAAAGAACGTAAATTAAATATATGTTCAAGCATTTCATTATCCACGTCAGAACAGATATCAGAATGGCATACATGAATTCACAGACAAGAATAGAAAGTAGTAATTTTGGTTCAATGCTAAAACAATCTCAAACAGTTCAAACACCACAATAACACACTTCAAGCATTATCAAGATAACGAACTACAATCCCGATAGTTTTTTACTCCTCTTGATCTCCAAAATCACATTGGACACCACTTGAGGAAGGTAGTGAGTATAAAATGCTCATTAGGAAAAACAGTTACCTCGATCGAAAATATTTTGGTGATGGAAAGCTCCCGCATGGTTAATTTAAATCCAATACATATATATATATATATGATAATCCAAAGCTAGAAATCGTCACATATATGTATAAATAAATCAGTATAATCAAAACCATTTAATTCAGATGCACATGACACAAATCAACCCATACCCATGAGCTCACATCCTCTCATCTATGGAAACCTAGGATGATAGCACTAAGTATACTTAACAGCCTACCTGACACCTAAGTCTATACCCGGAGGGGACACCTGTGTGTTGCTTACCATACCTGGAGGGGCAACTGAATTGCCTACGCCTGTTAAATGGGGAGGTAATCAGAAGTAACAAAATTCCGCGCTAGTTTATGGACTTTATACTGATGGTGGGGCACGCAGCGCCATACTGTAAACCTAAGATGCTAACACGGTGCTCATGTATGATCTTATGACATGTCTAACACAAAACTGAAGTGTGAAAATAATCATACTCCAGTTTTTCAAAAAAATAAGTATATTAAGTTTTTATAGAAAAGCGGACAGTACAACAGCCTTATTTTTTATATATCCAAAATAACCTACACTGAGAAAATCCCCAAAGCAATACAGTATATATGTAAATCGTACCATCACAGTCCATCACATATATTCAAGATATTCAAAAACCACATTTATTCTCATATGTTGCAGAAAATAAGTTTTATTTGAAACAGTATAAAACAAAAGTAACCAAATCTCTACCTCATAAGAATAGCGATACAAAACTATTGAATCCTCAAGATGTCATTGACGATCGTCTGGACGGTCGAGAACCAATTCCAAGCCCTCGATCATCCCCTTGAGAAAAACCAACTTCTCAATAGAGCTGTGATTCCACAAACGGACCGTTTCACAGAATTCTTAGTACCCAAAATAGCTAGGTTAGATATATAACTTGTCCAATTCGGATCCGAGCTCACACCAGATCGGTGGCATGTAAATTGAGGTAAAATCTTAGCCGTCCGATTTCGATTTTCTTGCTGATTACCAAACATAGGTAATATATATATATATATATATATATATATATCAAACTTCCCCATTTTTTGAGTACAATCCAAAAATGATAACAAAACACGATCCAAAGGCCGGATTAAAAAGTCAACTCAAGCTCAAAATATTCTAAAAATGGTAACTTTCGATTCGGACAGTATGGGGTTATGATATATATACATTGAGCTTCTTCTCGACGAGACGAATCCAATGAGTCTGGTTAGAGGTCAAATGGTGGCCGGAATCGTCACTGACGATGAAAACTTTGTAACGGATCCAATGGCATTTTCCAGCAAAACAGTAACCTACAGCTGTGTGGGACCGGCAGCGGGGCACCTTGGCAGCACGGCAAGCCTGCACTGGGCAGTTGGCGGGCCGAATGGTGGCTTAGGCGACAGTGTGGCCTCCCCTGGTGCGTCGGCCGAGAGTGAACAGAGAGAGAGCGAGGGGGGTCGTCGGGGAAGAGAGAGAGAATAGAGAGAGAAAATGAGTGGGAGGGAGAGCCCATGTGGGTAAGTACATGACTGTGCAATTTTTTAAAAAATTTGCACTATAGTCCCCAGTTCCCAAATCTCTATCAATTCTATCCCCAAAAAATTACAATTTAGTCATTTTACACAAAAATTTTGCAAATTAATCCCTCCAATATAATATCCGAAAAATTAGTAAAATGTCCAAATTACTCTCCCAAAAAACTGAGTTTTTACATTTTCCCTTCTTAAAAGAATTTCATCCCGAAATTCAAAATACAAGTTAAGGTTACATCACAATACAACTTCTGACTGAAAGTTAAACAAATGAGGGTACTTCTCGTACATCTTCATCTCGAGTTCTTAGGTAGCCTCATCTTCTTTGTGATGTTCCCAAAGTACCTTGACAAGTGAAATCTCTCTGTTACAAAACACCTTCAACTCTCTAGCCAACAAACAAATAGGTTGCTCTTCATAGGACACATCTTCTTGGATCGGTACATGCACATACTGAACAATGTGAGATGGGTCCAGTGTGTACTTCTTCAACATCGGCACATGAAATATGTTATACACGTGACCCAACTGTGTAGGTAGATTTAAACGATATGCCACTGGTCCAATTCTCTCAGTAATCTCAAAAGGACCAATCTACCTTGGAGTAAGCTTACCCTTAACCCCAAATCTTGTCACACCATGCCTAGGAGTCACTTTTAAGAATACGGAATCACCAGTATCGAATTCTGCCTCACGCCTCTTCGGGTCTGCATAACTCTTCTGGCGACTCTGAATCTCTTTGAGTCTCTCCTGGATATCCTTGTTCTTCTTAGTAGTCTCCTCAATCAACTCAAGTCCAAGAGTAACATGCTCTTCAGGTTTTGTCCAACATAAAGGCAACCTACACGGCCTCCTATACAATACTTCATATGGAGCCACACTCACACTGGTCTGGTAACTGTTATTGTAAAAAAATTCTACCAAAGGAAGATGATCATCCTAGTTCCCACCAAAGTCCAGTATACAACAATGTAGCATGTCCTTAAGAATCTAAATAGTACTTTCAGACTGACCATCTGATTCTAGATGGTGAGCCGTACTGATATCTAACTGTATACCCAATACTTTCTGTAAGGTTATTCAAAACTTAAAAGTGAATCTTGGATCTCTGTCGGAGACTATGCTTGAAGACAGACTATGCAAGCATATGATGTTCTCCACATACAGTCTACTAAGCTTAGTAAGTGAGTAGCCCATCTGGATCAGTATAAAGTGAGCATTCTTTGTCAACCAATCGACTACCACCCAAATTGCGTCATTCTTCCTCAAGGTCTTTGGCAGACTGGTAATGAAGTTAATCGTGATCTTGTCTCACTTCCATTCTGGAAGTGGCAATGGCTGAAGTAACTTAGCAGGCCTCTGGTGTTCAGCCTTAACTTGCTGACAAGTCAAATACTTAGCCATAAACATAGCTACATCCTTCTTCATCCCTTTCTACCAATACTATCTCTTCAAGTCTCGGCACATCTTGTCACTAACCGGATGTACGACGAACCTTGATTTGTGAGCCTTAGTTAAAATGATTTCTCAAAGATTAGGATCATTAGCTACAGCCAACTTCCCACTAAAAAGGAAAAACTCTTTTTCTGTTAGTGCTCTAACCATCTAACTGTTCATCATTCTGAAGCCGATTCAGATTGTCCTCAACTCCATGTCTTATCACTGACTTCGTTGGACAGTTTAAAGAAGTGATGGTAAAATCACAACATTGCTTAGGTAAGCAACCCCTTCATTTTCGAAGCACTGCAAGTTGTAGTCACTAATCACAACTGAGTTCCTCTAATCTTCAAACACTAGTAGGCAAGCAACCCCTTCATTTTCGAAGCACTATAAGTTGTAGTCACTAATCACAACTGAGTTCCTCTAATATTCAAACACCAAGTACTGTGATGCCCAAGATTCTCACATACATAATAAGCCAGTAATAAACATATTCATATTGCATAATAGACATATCAAGCAACTAGTATCAATTTCATGGTAAATTACTCATTCTGATTGTTAAATGATCTGTATTATTGTACTAATATTTGTGGAAGGGCTCCCATGCAGTGTAAAGGCTCAATACCCTCAGAGAAAGAGAGCTTGGTGTGTGAAAGGGACAAAGAATACATTTATGAATAGTAATACTATACGAACATGCATTAAAATCATATCTGTTGATAACTTGGTCAAATAGTAGTTTTTCGGTAAAATGCATTTTTCACGCTTTTCGGAGCCAAATTTACTATGCATTTAAAACTTCAAATAGCTTTTATTTAATGTATAGAAACTATTTCTAGCATTTTCCAAAATGTTGGTTTCAGGTAAGCACGAGGTGGCAGTTACTGTACTGAATTGTGATTAATTACACTAAGTTAGCTTAGATTAAGCTTAATCGCATAATGTCATCTTTGTGCACTCTAATAATTAGGCATTGATACTTTGTTTGCATTATTAATTGGAGTCTAATTGATTTATTTTTATATTTAATGATTGGTTATGGGGCTAGGTTTCACTATATTACAATAAGATTGGCCATATGGAATTATAGGTCAAAGTATGACTAGTTTTCACCTCTTAAGCTAGGTTTCACCATTTTGGTCTACACTTGGGTGTATAGGATGGACAAGCAACGTGGTGAGTATGCTAATGATATTTTAGAGCTAGACACATGGAAAGTAAGGTGCAAAATTCCCAAAATACCCCTTAGAACTTAAGTTATGCCATTTCTTAGTTATTAAGTATCACTTTTGGACCAAATCTGGTCACTTTTTTCTCCTTTCTCTCCAGCCATGACCTGAAACTCTCCCACTCATTTTTAGACTTCTCTCAGCTTCTATTAACTATTTCCAAGAGTTTCCAAGTAGTAGAACTCAATTTGAAGCTCAAGAAAGCAAGATAGATCCAAACTAGTCAAGGTAATTCTACTAATTCTCCTTCGTAGGTTTTGTTTTATTATTTCAATTCTCTACTTGATACCACTTAAATAATGATTCCTCTAGGTCCTCTTGAGTCCCAAGATCAATTTCTAAGCCATAGAAATCAGTTTTGTGGAAGAAGAAGGCAAGAGATTCAACAAAGGTTTTAAACTAGTCAAGGTGAGGTTTTTATAGAATTTGGAATTGGTAATTTATTTCTATTGCATTAGCCCTTAAATCAAAGTTTTTTTTTTATGAATAAAGGTCCTAGAAAACCTTATATATGGTTGGAAACATAGAATTTAAGTGAAGGATTAAAGTTAGACTTAAAGCCCCAAAGTTTGCTATTTGTGGATTCAAGTGTTTTCATTGTTGGAATAAGTTGTCTACACTTGTAATTTGATTTTATTACTTGGAATGTGTAAGACATTGATCCTTTTATGTAGATTACACCTATTTACTGGCTGGTTATGATGATATACAAGTGTAAAAGTGGTTTTAAACTTTGTTTAAACCGAAAAGAATTCAAGTGCACCTAGGTTGTTATAAATGATCTTCTTTGAGGTGTATATGTGGGAATTGGCTTGTGAATTGTTATTGCAGATCTTAAAACATGATTTTAATCATGTGGGAATGTCCTAAAAATAGGGGAGGTGCTGTCCAAATATTTTTAAAACCAAATGGTACTATTTAGAAGCAAATGGACTAGTTTTTATGAAAGTATGTGCCATTTCGGTTCATTTTGTGATTAGATTTCTTGATTTTGTGAAAGTTGTGATTTATACTTGTGGTTGCTTTCTTTAAGCATTTTACATTATAGTAATCATTCTAGTAATAAAATTGATATCAGGTCTTCCACACACCTTATCACTGAGGATATCGACCCTTTTCACTATCATTTCTGTCGGACATAAGGAAAGTAACGTTACATCTGCAATGTAAGAAATTCTTTATTTACTGTGAATGCAAAATATTTGGATATGTGTATGTACGTATCTGTTAGTTAGTCTTGCATGAGACATTAACGCGTGGTGTATTTGTATTGCCCGACGAGTATTGGTGAATAGGGTGTAGCGGGCCAGCGCCCAAATATGTGATATGGTTCCTTTGGGGACACTTTGGTTCCTTCGAGAACACTCTGGTCCTTTTGGGGACACTATGGTTCCTTCGGGAACACTCTGACGGTGGTATAAGGTGGACCTCTGCTGTACACAGAAGGGATTTTTGGGGCTCGAGACCTCCATATAGCTCATGATATGTTATACGTTCTCTGAAAGGCTCAGTATACAATTCACGGTCTTATCAGGCAATACAATATACACAAGGATCCCAACCATATGACCATTTGTTTCATGTTATATGTANCATCTGCATACGTTACTTACTGAGTTTTATACTCATTAATATTCTTACATTGCAGAAGGTACAGATGATATGTGAATTAGAGGAGGAGCGCTGACTTTCTGACCGCGGCTTATGTATATGAGCATTTTGACGCTGTGGTTTTCTGATAGACGATTTTGTACCTATTGCGTATGTGTACATTATGTAGCTTTCATGAGAGACCCACTTACTGAGGGTGTATATATGTATACATTAGAGTATGTACAATTATGAGTGGAAATTTCCTTTTTCCTTCTAAAAAGTTTTAATTTTTCCCGATTTTATCAGTTCTAAGTCGAGTAACGTCTCCTGATTTTACTAAATATTTATACAAATACCCTTACGTGTGTGTATGGAATCGGGGGATGTTACAAGTACAGCTAGTGCATCACGAGGCTTCCTACAACATTAGCCTTATTAGGATGATACTATAGGTCGAAGTCATAATTCCCCATATACTCAGCCCATCTTTGCTGTCTCAAGTTCAGATCCTTCTGAGTAAAGAAATACTTCAAACTCTTATGATCAGAGAGTATGTCGAACTTCACACTATACAAGTAACATCGGCAAATCTTCAATGCAAAGATCACTGCTGCAAGTTCCAGATCATGGGTGGGATAATTCCTCTCATGAGACTTCAACTGATGAGAAGCATAAGCCACAACTTAACCATTCTGCATCAAGACACATCCCAAACCCGTCTTTGAAGTATCAGTATACACCACATAAAGTTCAATACTATCAGGAACAGTAAGAATTAGTGTGATGGTTAAGCTCTAATTTAACCTGACAAAAGCTTCTTCACTTTCATAATCCCAAACAAACTTAACATCTTTCCTAGTCAACTTCGTCAATGGCAAGGCGATCCTCGAAAAATCTTGCACAAAACGGCTATAGTAGCCTGCCAAACCAAGGAAATTTTGTATTTCTACAATATTTCTCGGTCTCTCCTACTCCAGAATAACTTCTATCTTAGTGGGATCGACCGAAAAACCTCTATAAGAAATCACATGCCCCAAGTACTTCACTTCTGATATCCAAAAGTCACACTTTGATTTCTTGGCATACAGCCGATGATCTCTCAAGATCTCAAATACTATCCCCAGATGTTCGGCATGCTTTTCTCGAGTCTTGGAATACATCAAGATGTCATCGATGAACACAACCACAAAATGGTCCAAAAATAGCCTGAAGACCCGATTTATAAGATCCATAAATGATACGGGAGTATTCATCAAACCAAACGGCATCACCAGAAACTCAAAATGATGATATCGAGTTTTGATTGTTGTCTTAGGTATATTATCCTCCCTTATCTTTAACTGATGATAACTGGATCTTAAATCGATCTTGGAGAAGAACCTTGAGCCACCGAGTTGGTCAAATAACTCGTCTATCTTTGGCAAAAGATACTTGTTCTTCATTGTCAACTGATTCAACTTCCTATAGTCTACACACAGTCTCAACAAACCATCAGCTTTCTTTGCAAACAAAACTAGAGCACCCCAAGGATAAGTGCTACTGCGAATAAAGCCCTTAGAAAGTAGGTCATCCAACTGTTCTCTCAACTCTTCTATCTCAGCAGGAGCTATGCGATAAGCTGAAATAGAAACTGACTGAGCTCCAGGAACTAGTTCAATGCAGAACTCAATCTCTTTATCTGGTGGTAACCCCAGTAAGTCTTCAGGAAATACTTTTGAATACTCACTAACCACCAGAAACCATAGGTTTTGATTGTCTATCTTTACCTCACCATCAATGGCAAATAAGTTCCTATAATACTCGAGTTTCTTCCTTCCATCCATGCATACTTTTAAAACAGGACTAGGCTTCAACGGACTCATCCTAGCCTAATAGACAATACGTTACCCATCACCAAGAAAAAGAGTCACCCGTTTCTTATGCTAGTCTACAACGGCTCGATACTTCAACAACCAATCTATACCGAGTATCACGTTATACTGTCCCATCGGCAACATAATCAAGTCAACAAGAAGCTTCCTATTACCGACCATAACATGACAAGACTTACACATACTAGGCATATCGACTACTTCTTCTAAAGGTATACCCAACATCAATACATAATCTAAATCAGAAAATTCCAACTCCAACAATTGAGCAAACAATAAGGATATGAATGAATGGGATGCACCAGTATCAAACAAAACATATACCCAAGAGTGTGAAAGAAGGATCATACCGTCAACAACACCTCGGCCGGTGTGATCCTGAGTGTCGTCTGTCCTAATAAAAGCATTGGCTTGGCCAGTTACCTTTCTTTTCCCCTTGTTGCTCCTTTCCTGGCCTAGACGGCTATTGTTGGATCCCAGACCACTATTGCCATATCCGTGCCCATCCTGACTCCCTGAGGCCTAAGGAGTCGGAAAAGTCTAAGTAAAACCCTGAGGGTAGTACTGATGCTGATAAGGCTGAGGGGAAGTAAAAGTTTGTGAAACACATTGTGACTGTTGCGGCCTTGCTCGAGTGTTCTGATAAAAAACAGACCCGACCTGGCTCCTCTGCAATTTTCCGTGAGAAAAAGGAGATTTCTACAGATGGTTGGGACACTCCTTCTTCCGATGACCCTGCTGGCCACAAACGAAACATCCTCCGTGCGGACTACCTTTGCCATCTCCCGAAGAACCACTGCTGCTCGAGCTCCTATTGTTCAGAGTGCCTTGGGCTGACCACTGCCTCTGGTTCCTATCATTACCTCTCAGTTGGTTCCTCTTGGAATCCAATCCTTCTTTGATGGCCTCTTCCTGCTGGACAGCCACTATAATCTCAGGAAGAGTATAGAAAGTCTGAGTGCTAATTCTGTTGAAAATATTCTGATTCAGATGACTCCTAAACTTGGCAACTCGGTACATCTCACTCATTCCTGGTTCAAGAGCAACACTTGCCAACTTAGTGATATTTATCAGATATTCATTCACCGTTCTATTACCTTGAATTAACGTCTCAAACTGGTTCACTACTTCATCTTGTTGATCCTCATTGGTATATTGGGCCTTGAAAATCTATTCAAAGTTTTCCCAAGTCAGACCCACAACATCTTACATCTGTTCCATTATTTCCCACCAGTTAATGGCACTCCCCATCAAACGGGTAACATCAAATACATCTCAAAACTCAACTGGAGTACCAAGAGCCTGAAATTATCTCTCCATCTCATGCAACCAAGCAATTGCTGTGAGAGCTCTTAGTTTACCATCAAACTGCCCTGGCTGGAGACGAATGAACTGCTGGAGATGATCAGACTGATCCAACTGATGTTCCCTTAGAGCTGGAGGCTGATAGTCTGGATTGCTCATCTGGGTGAATGCCTGCTACATTGCCTTGATCAGATGAGTGAAATCTGGAGAGGAGGTTCAGCACCTGGCTGGTATCTCGGAACTCTTCTGGAGGCATCCTTAATAGTCTGAAACGATATGCTAAACTGTTAATGCGATGATAATGAATGCTTGTCATAAAATCAACTTCAATCTAGTTTAATGGTAATACGTCCGAGCTGTTAAACTCAAAGCTCTGATACCATAATTTCTATCACAACCCAAAATCTGGGCTAGTGGCAGAAAAGGGAATTTTGTAAGGATGCGAAATTCCTTGATTTATTTAAAAAATGTCTAAAAAGTTTTAGTTTTATAAAACAGTCCATTTTAGATAAAATATTTAGAATTCCATCCCATGAACCTCTCCTACAGTTGGACTGGACACCACCTGAAGAAGGGAGAAAAGGAGTGAGCATAAAATACCTAGTAGAAAAAATAGTTTCCTCGATCGAAAAAATTTTAGTAATGAAAAGCTCTTGCATGGTTAGTTTAAATCCAATACATACATATATGATAATCCAAAACTATTTATATGTATAAATAAATCAATATAATCAAAACCATTCAATTCAGATACACATAACACAAATTAATCCATACTCATAAGCTCACATCCTCTCATTTATGGAAACCTAGGATGATGGCACTAAGTGTACCTGACAGCTTACCTGACACCTAAGCTCATACCCGGAGGGGACACCTATGTGTCGCCTACCAAATCTGGAAGGAGAACCGAATTGCCTACGCCTGCCAAATAGGGAGGTAATCAGAAGTAACAAAACTCCGCGCTAGTTTACGAACTCTACACCGATGGTGGGGCATGCAGTGCCACACTGTAAACCCAAGATACTAACATAGTGCTCATGTATGATCCTATGACACATGTAATATAGAACTGAAGTGTGAAAATAATCGTGCTCGGGTTTTTCAGAAAAAATAAGTATATTAAGTTTTTATAGAAAAGTGGGTAGCACAATAGCCCTATTTTTGATATATCCAAAATAACCTGTACTCAAAAAACCCCGAAACAATACAGTATATATGTATATCATACTATCACAGTCCATCACATATGTTCAAGAAATTCAAAAACCACATTTATTTTCATATATTGGAGAAAATAAGTTTTATTTAAAAATAGTATAAAACGAAGGTTACCGAATTCCTACCTCACAAGAATAGCGATACCAAGCTATTGAATCCTCAAGATGTTATTAACGATTGTCCGGAGGGTCGAGAACCAATTCCAAGCCCTCAATCTTCCCCTTGCGAACAACCAACTTCTCAATGGAGCTTCAATTCCACAAACGGACTTCTTTACTGAATTCTTAGCACCCAAAATAGCTAAGTTAGACAATAACTTATCCAATTCGGGTCTGGGCCCATACCGGACCGATGGCACACAAATCGAGGTGAAAGCTTAGCAGTCTAATTTTGATTTTCGTGCCAATCACTAAATATAGGCAATATATATATATATATCAAACTTCCCTATTTTCTGAGTACAATCCCAAAATGACAACAAAACATGATCCAACGGCTGGATTAAAAAGTCAACTCAAGCTCAAAATATTCCAAAAATGGCAACTTTCGATTCGGACAGTACGAGGTTAAGGTATATATACCTTGAGCTTCTTCTTGACGAGACGAATCCAACGAGTCTAGTTAGAGGTCAAATAGTGGCCGAAATCATCGCCGACGACGAAAACTCCGAAACGGCTCTAATGGCATTTTCCGGCGAAACAGAGACCGATGGTTGTGCGGGACCAGTGGCGGGGCACCCTGGTGGCATGGCGAGCTTGAATCGGGTGATTGGCAGGCCGGACGGTGGCTTGGGCGATGGCGCGGCCTCTCCTGTTGCGTCGGCTGAGAGTGAACAGAGAGAGAGCGAGGGGGGGTCGTCGGGGAAGAGAGAGAGAGAGAAAGTGAGTGAGAGGGAGAGCCCACATGGGTAAGTAGGGGATTGTACAGTTTTTTAAAAAATTTGCACTATAGTCCTTAGTTCCCAAATCTCTATCAATTCTGTCCCCCAAAAATTACAATTTAGTCTTTCTGCACAAAACTTTTCAAATTAATCCCTCCAATATAATATCCAAAAAATTAGAAAAATCCAATTTCAAAATTTTGAAAATCCAATCAATGGGAGATATTATAATTATGAGATAATTATGTTTATAATTCAAAATTAAAATTCAAAATTTGAATTCGAATTTTAAAATATTCTAAGAGACTTAATTTGGATTAAATATTTATTTAAATAAATTATATTTTGTGAAAATCTTAATTATTTAAACTTGAATATTATCTCTCACAGTTATTATTTAATAATATCTTTTATAAAAAGATTGTTTAATTATTAAATAATAATAAATGCTATAATGATTGATAATCATTAATTTTTTCTATTTATTAAATCTACTAATAGTTGATTATTATATGAATAATGTTGCATGAATATCCTATAAAGAGTATTTAATTATATAATCTTAGTAATATATCATGTAGGATAGTAGAACTACTCACATGCAAAATATGAACATACTTACATAACTGATTTTAGGTTACTAAGAAAGTTAGATAACTGAGTAAAATCATTAATCCCTAATTATAAAATATTGAGTGGGAGAAAGTGTGAGATACCAACGGTCTCCATTTTTAGTTCATTATGTACTAGGATGAGTCTCATATTAGAATCTTGTTGAGCTCCTATAGAAGGGTTTTCTTCCGGGTAGTACTAGAAATAAATTTCTTAGGATAAGGTATTAAGTGGACTATATAAGACCGATTACTCGTAAGAGACGGTCTTACATAGAAAGCTTAATTACTGAAATAATGGTTACATACTCAATTCGAAATACTGATATCCTCCCGTAGGAGTTCTTATTAGTAGAGTAGAGGACTAAATTAAATGGTAATTAGAAATATAAGATGTGAGATATTTGTCTTATTTTCTAAATGAAATTATTTCAGTTTGACTTATTAATTTCATGACTTCCCATAAGAGGCTTGTAATTAATGGAAAGTTGAATCACTATGAATATTAGTGATAGTCCTAAGGATACTTTACTGGAAAATTGTAGTTTTATTTTACATTATGTTAATTATTCAAAATATTTATTGCATGATGTTTGCTATTACATAGATTATTTATTTTCGTTCAAGTAAATATGTTTTTAATTCTTTTATCCACTGTAATCACACATATACATAACTTATATGGTTAAACTATATTGTCTAAATTAATGTAACCTAGATTTAGTGCTTGTAGCTGATAAGTTATTAAGTTTTTACTCTTATATATTTGTTCACATTCACTAGTGAGACTAGTAAAGAAAAATAAAGCATATATATAGTGGAAGAATTCCTAGATAATTCATTGATATATGCTGATATATGATGTCTAATATATTACTACATAAAATTCAAAAAATTCAAACCACTATAATATTAAGATAAATCTTAATCAGATACCTAATGAATATCTTCACGAAGCTAAAGTAGCTAAAGGTAAATTTTCTAATCCCTAGCTAAAAGGAAAATATTTCCAATATAGCACTAAAGAATATTGAAAGAAAATTATTAGGGATACCTATAAAATACATGGTTGGAAGGTAATAATAATTTATTATTCATTAACTTATTTTAGTAGATGACTTAATGAATCTTAGATAGGATTCAAGAATCATTAACCATGTTTACATGTCTCTTGCAAATGGTTCTATGGAAACCAAAAGGTTTATTGAAGGCAAGTTCACTAAGAATAAGGACTACAATGACTATAGTGTCAGTACATAAAATGAGATATATTTAAATTCATATTTGATGAACTTATGAATTAGGACATTAAAAATTGTCAAGCATTTAAGAGAAATTTACTTTTCTTTCATATTTAATGAAGCGATATTATTTTGTTTGTCTCAATGATAAAGTTTCTAAGTAAAAGAATAATATTCTTAATTGTACAAAATAATATTTTTTTTAGCCTACATTGTTCGCATTGTATGATACTAATAATGATGAGATTGAACATAATAAATCTAATCATAAGAAAATGAGTAAGTACAAAGAATAAAACATATTTGTACTTCAATTATATTAATCTAAATATGATCCAAAGATTGGTTAAGGATAGACATCTAAACTTATTAGAAGCTATACATTCACCAAATTTGTGAATCTTATTTAGAAAGTAAAATAACTAAAAGATCTTTTGTTAGAAAATACTTAAAAGTACAAGAATGTTTTAAAATAATACATATTGTTGTCTGTAGGCCTTTGAGCAATCAAACTTAATGGGATTTTGAATCTATCATTATGAATGATTATTCAAAATTTTATTATGTTTTCCTCATGTTACTACTAATTGAATTCTTTTGAAAAGTTCAAAGAATTGAAATTAGAAACTAAAAAGTAATTAGAAAAAGTATAAATACTCATCGATTGAATCGAAGTATTGAATACCTTTATAAAGAATTCTTAGGAATTTCTCACAGATAATGAAAACTTTTGGCTATGATTAAATTGTTCAATTGCTCATTATTACAAAATCTATACATCTTAGAGATGATGATATGCCTACTAATAGAATTCTATCTAAGTCAATACCTAAGACACTATTTTGAAATACGGAAAAGACATAAAGCTAGTTTATGTCATATCCATATTTGTGGTTGTTCAGCATACGTGCTGAAAGAGAAAATGACTATGTTGGAAATAACAATCTAAATTGTATCTGTTTGTAGGAAACCTAAAAGAAATAAAAGGGTGTTACTTCTATAATGCTGAAGAAAGAAAGTATTCGTTAGAACAAATGTCTCATACTTGGGAGAAAACTATATAAATATTTAGCCTCAAAGTAAGTTATTTCTTAAAGAAATAACTGATGATGTAAATAGCCTATCTATGAAAGATAGAGTATAGTAAGCACTTAGGAAGGATAAATCACGGGAAAATCAACATATATCGAACTTTCACTGTAATGGAAGGATTGTGAGACAATCTGAGAGGTATTTAGGAATAAGAGAGTCCTATAACCTAGAATTTGATTACTTTATCTACAAAGAGACAATAGATGATGTTGGTATAGATCTCTAAAAAAAAGCAATAGAATCCACATTAGAGTCTACGTACTTTAACAAAATTTGGGTTTTTATAGATCTATTTGGAAAGGTAAAACCTTTTAGGTGTAAATTAATCTATAAGAAAAAAAAAAGAAATAGATGGGAAAGTAAAGACTTTCAAAGTAAGTTAGTTGAAAAGAATTATATACAAAAAGAATGTCTATTCTGCTGTTATGATCAAGTCTATTAATATATTCTTTTCCATACTCGTATCTCTTGATTATGAGATATAGCAAATTGGCATCAAGATAGTTTTCCTGAATGACAATCTTGACGGTTGTATCTAAATGATAAAACTAAAGGGATTCATTGAAAAAGACTAAGAAAGCAAAGTTTATAAAATTTTAGAAATCTAATTTATAGACTTAAATATTTATCTACAATTTATCGATTTGATTGATATATAAACGAATCTTGTATCTATAAAAGATTCAGGGTAGCGAGCTAATTTTTCCGGTTCATATATATTGATGATATACTAATCATTGGGAATAATATAGAATGATAATCATCAATAAGAATTTGGTTAATTCAATAGCATGATATTTATTATGCTGTTGGAATAGTAAGTTATCAATATTCCAATTCAAAACCTGAACATAGAGTTATAGTCAAGTGTATCCTTAAGTATTTTCTAAGAAATAGGAACTATATACTTATCTGTTCAAGAGAAAGATCTTACTTGTATAAGATATATTAATTTGAATGTTCGATCTGAAAATATACTCCAGAGAATTAAACTTTGTTATGTGTTAACCCTAGTAGGGAGATGTTATAGTGAGTAAGATAGTCTTAGCAGAAGAGCCTTGATGATCCATTTATCAAATCATTAGCAATCAAAGTACTTATGGATCACCTAGAAGGAAGGGAACTGCATGATATATCAAATATGTTTTAAAGGGCAAGTAGCAGATTGTTGGAAATATGCTCTAGAAAGTAGTTTCTCTGTTTGATATTTTAAACAATGTTTATTGGATTTAAGTGTTATCTATTATACACATGTGATATTTATGTTTTCTATTATGAAAATATCTAAAAGTTTTCATGAGTAATAAAAAATTATTCGTGTGAAGTATTCATATGTGGAAGACTAAATTCTTTATTTTATTATGTCTAAATTAAAAATTCATATTCTGCAAATAAAGATGGAATACTTTATTTTGCCATAGAATATAGTGATGTCTATTTCAACGAGATTGATGAAGTCTCAAATCATCGAAGTATCTGACTTCAGATAGAAACACTATTGCATTATAAGAAAGTTATAAGTGCATTGAACTGGACCAAGTGAAAATATAATTTGAGGTTAAATGTCATAACTCAATGTTCTATCTTTCACTAATCTAGTAGTATTACAAGATTACCTTAATCCTAGTGACTGTCAAACTTACTTTCATGAGTTTTATCTTTTTGACTTACTAAAATACTAGTTCCGATTATATGGTTCGAACTCTGGTATCGTGGAAGATAAGATTTGTGAATAATTCAATATTCTATCTTTCACTAATCTAGCAGTATTACAAGATTACCTTAATCCTAGTAATTGTCAAACTTACTTTCATGAGTTTTATCTTTTTGACTTACTAAAATACTAGTTCTGATTATATGGTTCGAACTCTGGTATCGTGGAAGGTAAGATTTGTGAATTGATAAGAACGTCTTTCATGATTTGAACACTATGCATATAATATCACTTTGAATTTTTTCAAGGACTTGGATAATAAAAAACCAAGTGTCAGGTATTCAATTTATGGATTTGACTGTATTTGTATGGGCAATTACAAACACTGTAGTAAATTATTATCTATTAGATAAAAAATGGCAACTCAAAAGTAAATATATACTAGAGGGGTAATATGGTAATTTCATCTCACTAATACAACATTGCATCAGAGGTATATCTGCAGGTATAGTATATGCTAAATAGATCAAGTTAATTAAAGTGTTAATTAGCTTCACATAAAATATATAACATTTAGTCTAAGAGTGCAATATTGGACCTTTAGTGGAATGTCCCAATATTAATGGACAAGGCTATGACTATGGGTAGTTGGCCCATTAGAGCTTAGACTATTTAGATCTATAAGGTCCCTTGTTTAGCTCATACATAGCCCAATACTAATTGAATGGTCAGTTGAGCCAAATAAGCCCATTAGGATTTATATCACTCTAATACTTAAGAGAAAATTTTTCCTAAACTTCTGTATAGTTCCACACACCACTCTCAGTCATTACGGCAGTAGAAAATATGAGACACAGAGAAAAGAGAGAGTGTGAGAGAATGGAGCTACTGCAGGAGCAATCCCAAGCTCGTTCATAGCCATTGAGGGAGAAATACCCATGGTTGTAAACGCGCAATCAAGGAGAATGAAGAGCGTCTTCCGGATCATCCGCTCATCTCTTGTTGGGAATTAAGAAGGTATACACACACAGGATCATTCAACAGGCTTTAGAAAATAAACGGAAGGCTCAATGGTAGTGAAATACTTCCAGGTTTTATCTAAACCAAGATTCATGAATTAATTTATGTTATATTAACGATCCTACATTTTTGTTTTATAAAGTTTCAAGAAAAATTTTAAAATACCGATTCCAATGTGTTCTTGAATTGTTTACAAAACTGCGGAAATCATTTTCGATAAAATTCTTTTTCGAAATCATTTTTTGGAATTTCCAACAGTAAAACAATATCACATTATAAAGTTAGATTATAATTGTTTAGGAATTTTTGGTGACACTTATTTAAACAGTTTTTTAAATCAAAAAGTGGAAATACTTTAAAGCATGTTTGGTAAAATTACTTTTATTTTTTGTTTTTTTTTTAATTTGATGACAAAACTTTTAAAACAAAAATTTCTTATTTCCAAAATTTTGTTAAAATAATTTTTAGAAAGGCTATTATCAAAATTCATATATATATATATATATATATATATATATATATATATATATATATATATATATATATTTAAACTCATGTTACTCTTTCTCTCAATATTTTTTCTCTCGTCATTGTCTCTCGTGTTCCTTGTAAAAATTAGTATTTTTATAAAATTTTTAAAAATGGTATTTTTATAAAATAAAACTGTAAAAAATGGTAATTTTTTTAAAAAAAAATTCCCAAATTACTCAAAAAAAATATCACTTTTAAACGTTTTATTTTTAAAAATACCACTTTTGGAATTTGTTTAGATGAATACAACTTTTCTCTCTCATTTTCTCATTCCTTTTTCCCTTACTGTTATCCGTTTTGATTTTCACCTTTAAAAGTAAAAAAGTACTAGTTACCAAGAACGTTTTTATTTTTCATTTTAGAAAATAAAAAGCAAAAGCTGAAAAAATTGTTATCAAATATATTTTTATTTTTGAAAATCAAAAAACAAAATAAGAAAACGTACTTTCGTTTTTATTTTTAAAAAAACAAAAGCATTACTAGGCGATACCTTAATTTTGCATCAATTAGTGAAATTTTAAATTAATATAATACTACTAATTATAATTTGATATAGTAGTTGATTATAATATTTGGTAGAACATTGTTACAGACAATCAAATACTCAATTTAAACTGTCATTAGTTAAATTTCTATTAATTACTATTCATAACAATTTCATACAACTAAGATAATTTGATGATGCAGTGAACTAAAATGCTTAAGAATACTCTATACGTACTGTAACATGCTCAAGTTAGACTACATTTGATTAATTTGACATTAATAAGTGAACGTTTACATTAACTCATTATCACTGAGCATAATTTGACAATAACAAGTAGACTCTATTATTTAGTAGAATATTATTACATACTCTCATATACTTAATTAGTACTAAAATAGGTTCAAGTTGTATTCATTAGTGAAAGTTAACACAAATTTAGTATTGCAGCCAAGTTTTTTAAATCAATTACGTACAAGTAGCTCACATCTTTGCTATGACTGCAATCTATTTGTTTATTGACCTAAAGAAAAAAAAAATAAACGAAGAAGAAGAACAAGGAAAAGAAGAAAAAATAAGTAACAACTAGAAAATAATCGGTTGATGTAGATTTTTTTAATGTATTCAACTGAACTTTGATTATCTATCTACATTAATTGCTATTATACCGTGATGCTCATTCTTTTCATTACTACCAGAGTAATATAAGTTACATAAATCTGCATCTTTTGACCTGAAGCATACATAATTAGCTCAAGAGATGAGCCTAAAAACACATAATTTTTCTTTCCCCTAAAATAGTTTATTAGTAAAACATAACAAAAATTTATCATCATCTTTTGTTGCTCTATATATTCATAATTAACCACAATTTTAATAGAAACTTAAATTCAATGGCATATTGGGCACAAACCAATTGTGACAATCTCTAGAATTTTTTGAAACACCTTATGTGAACTTTTGCAAGTATTCATATCAAAGACCTTAATTTCTTTTTTTTCCCCTCCCCCCAATTAAAATGGCATTTGGGTTGGAATATTGAGCTTAAGTTGGGTTTGGGCACTTTGTATAAGTTTTTCTTAATATTTTTTGTAGAGATTAATGAGTTTTGGTCATCTATTTTATGTGATTAATATATCAATTTAACTGCCTGAAACACTCTTTGGCCCTTGCTAGCTCCATGCCATAAGCCCGCGGAGGCAAATGCTATATCTTTGATATACTAAGCTAAATAGACAGTGACAAAGAGATCTATACCAAATGTGTGTAAAACCAAACCAAACTTTTTTTCGTTTTCTACTTTGTCTCTGCCTCCATTGATAACCACGCAGAAAGCTTTATTAAGAGAAAATTATCCTTTGGCGTGAAACAAAGTAATATGTCTCAATCTAATCAAATAACTTATATCTTATTTGATTCAATTAGATATTATTAGAATCTCGTACATATATATCGATTTTCTTTTGGATTCTTTTTATCTCTCTTTCATATTTAGATTTTGGCCGAGAATTATTACAGAATTTGTGGTGTAACTATGATATAGGTTTTCGTTAAATTTTCATGAGTTATGGTTTCTTTGGTAATAAATCATTTTGTGTATAGTGATACATATAATTTCATTAATTACTTTTAGTATATCAAATCTACGTCGAAAATAAATGGAGTAACTAAGATTAGTTAAATTGAGATTTATACATGAAATTATAATAATCTATTAAATGATTTATTGAGATTCTTACTGGAGAAGATGAATAGGAGAGAAGTACAATCTATTATTATGCAACTCTATTTCAGATGCTCAAAAAAAAAAATTACCCACTCAAACGTTAAATTTATTTCTACATTCGTTGAAACTCATTGAACATTAGCTTTCAATAGCTCTTTGAATTACTAGCTTTCGAAAACGATAATTAATCTGAACCTGAAGCTCTTACTTTTTTATTATTAAAATATTCAAAATATAGTACAAATTATGAACCGGTTATAAATTTTGGTAATTTAATCGTCTTTCATCCATTGTCCCTAGCTAGCAATCATTGAATCATTCTTAGTTACTTTATAAGAGATCTAATGATACTAAAGGTATGAGGAACTAAGTCCCTTGAAATAAACCGAGTAACTAAATTGGTGCCCTTAATTTATTAATTAAACCATTGTTTCAGCATCGTTCATACTTTTTCATACTTTATAGTTGTCAGGATGATTAGATAATAATTCTACTCATCTACTATATGTGGTCCGAACAAACAAATTTTTAAAGTTAAAAGGACATTGGTAGGACTAACTTGGGCTAAAATGATTTTTTGTGTATTTCTTTTTCTTTTAAAAAATGTGTATTTTTTTTTTTAAAAAGTGACAGTTTTAGGAGTATCAAAAATATTTTGATCTAAAATAAAAAACTTCTTAATTGTGAAAAAATCCTAAATAATGATTTTTTTTTCATGGTTAAGAGCTTCTTGACAATAGCCATGGTCAAGAAGACCTTTATACTCCTAAAAATGTTACTTTTAGCAAAAATGCCAAAAAAAAAAAGTTAATCTCATACATGTCATTTTATCCTTTCTAAACCGACTTGGTTCTTCTGGGCCTAAGGTTGAAGCTGGACAAGTTAATACCTGCTGGGCCCAAGGTGTCCACTTCGAAAACACCCAAAACCCATGTCCCGTTGAGTCAATTCCTTCTGGTTCTTTCTATTTTTCTCTTTCTGAAAAACAAAATAAAACAATAATAATAATAAGAGAACGAAAAACAAAAAGTCTAGATTGCTTTTCTCCATTTAATGCCACTATTATTTATTGCAGCCAACATAACTAGCTAAAAATATTTTTAGAATTAATGATTTTAGGTTGGCGGTGCTATGATCTCAAAAATAAAAGAGGTAGTCTCCAAATGCGATCCAAAGTCCCACCGAGGGAAAAATTCCAATCTTTGGACTTATTGCACCACCAAAGTTTTAGGAAAATAATAAGCATATATAGTAATGTAGTCTATTCATTCTTAGTGTTTCTGGCTTATTATTATCGTGTAGGATTGAAATTCATGCACAACGTCACATGACAATCCGTCACCAGCTGTAGTCAAAGAAAAACTCGTGATTCTAAACATGAGGGTGGGGTCATGGATAAAAGTACTCTAAAAAAGAAAAAAAAAAAAAAAAAAGTACTTGTTGATAATGCACAATTTGTTAAGAAAGATATCACATGTCCTAGTTTAGTGGTCCTCATTTTGTTCCATCTACAAAATAGAGCAATATGTCCTTAAGTTGGAGATGTGTGTTTCCTTTCTTTTTTTTTTTTTTTCTTTTTCTGAGATAATGTGTGTTTCCTTTCTCTCTTAAGTTTTAACCATAACTTAAAGGTCACGTGACTACTTTATAAACATGGGACTGGGAGGAGAACACCATATGGAGACAGGTGATCTCCTTCTACATGTTAATGTTTGATCATAGCAAACTCTATATTATGTGCTCGTAATATGAAACTTTTGTCTGGTGGAATTATATTGTAAATATTGTAAACTCTAACTAAAATCAAATTATCGAGAAACATTCAACACCTATGGCTTATGGATACAACCGCGACATACTTAGGATAAAAAAAACATATCCGCAAATCAATTTTTTGTTGTTGCTCACCTTATCTTATCAATTAAAGCTTCATATTTTTTTCAGACTTGATTGCAACATCTTTTCTAGAATATCAAATTTATATTTATCATAATCAAGGACGAAGCCACTTACTGTTAGGGTTTATGCCTTAAAAGCATGTATATTTTGGATATTTATGACCATAAATTTAGCATATAAGTGTTATATACATGAGAATTAAATTTATGGATAATAAATTAAATATAGTCCGTAATAATTAATTAAAGTTTGGGATCTTTAATTAAATATTATTAGTACGGTCCATTAACATTGAGAATGTAAGTCTTATCCGGACTATTGATGTATTGACATCACAATGGAGGTACTTTATATAATTTGATTATATAGGACTGGATCAGACATGATTTGAATCTCACATAAATTCCGTTAACTGTTGAGAGTTCAAATAATGTCACTAGATGTTCATATATATATCAATCTTATTCCTGAGTAGTTATAGACTCCTATTTATAATATTATATTCTTTAACATACTTGTTAAAGGTTTGTTTTTAAACAGATCGAAATACTTGTATCTTGGGAGCATGATGAAATGAGTAGCTGGGAATGTAGCTTA